>JAMPIV010008636.1:0-140686 GCA_024509875.1 Oreohelix idahoensis
AGGAAAGAATTAGGTGGATTATTATGTTATATAAATAAATTTGATATTGGGAAAAATAAAGATGTGAAGAGGGGGGAAGATAATAGGAAGAGTGAATGGAAAAAGAGTAATTTTTGGATGTTTATTAGGGTTAATTTGAGAAAATCTAAGGGATTTTATATCAAAGGTCTCGTTAGAAAAGTTTTACTTTAGTTTTTAGAGGCATTATTTGGATGTATGATTTAAGTAACCGGGTTTAATGACAGTAGGATATTGATATTGAGGGAAGGGAGTTGTTTTGCAGTGGTTGAATAAAATTTATCAGGTATGAATTAGTGAATTTTGAAATGTTAAGTGTTGTTGGAGATATATTAAGGATGGATTTGTAATATAGGGATGGGGGTTAATAGTTTCTCCAAACCCAATCAATAGCTATTCCAAAAATTGGTGACATGAGAAAGCCTTAAATTCACACAATTATCTCAAATATAATACATTGTAGAAAATTGATTAGCAACTCTTCCCCAGAGATTTGAGTTGATACAGTGGATGATGGTCCGCTCAGTGGGGTCTAGGGGGGAGCAGTGTATGCAATTATTAATGTTTTATAGGTGGGTTCGAAGTTTTTTGCTCTGGAGGTTATTGAATCCCCTTGTTAGGGGTAACTGGTTTAAGATATCAATTTTGAAAACTTGGGAGTCTGGGAATATTGTAAAGGAGTGCGTGTAGTGGGTGGGGGACGGGAGCTGGGTGGGATATTAGGGGGTGTAGCGGGGTGGGGATGTGTATTTTGGCGGGGGGAGGGGATGGTGGAGGGGAGAGGTAGTGGGGTGGGGAGATGGGGGGAGGGTCGGGTCGGTGGGGGGGGTGGGGAGATGTGGAGAGGGGGTGTAGGGAATAATGGGGAATTTTGATTTTTTAATAGAGTATGGGTATTGTGTTTGGTAAGAAGGAAATGTTAACAGAGCTGGGGGTATTGGAAGGGGAAAATTAGAAATTAAATTAGTATTGTGATGTTAGGGTGGAGAAACACTAGTGTTTTTGTTTGGTGAGTAAGGTTTAATTAATTGGGGGGTTGGTTTTGGGTTTATGTTTGTGGGGGTGTGGGGGGGGGGGGGGGGGGTTGGGGGGGGGGGGGGGGTGGTTTGGGGGGGGTTTATGGGGGTTTGGTGGATTGTGGGTTGGTTTTTTGGGGTTGGGTTGGGTTGGGGGGGGGGGGGGTGGTTTGTGTTGTGGGTTGTGGGTTGGGGGGGTGGGGGGGGGGGGGGTTGGTTTTTAGGGGTTGTGTGTTGGGTGGGGGGGGGGGATTGTGGATGGGGGGGTTTATTTGTGTGGGAGGGTTTTTTTGGGGGGGTGTGGGTTGTATAGGTGGAGGGTGGGTGTGGGGTTTTTTGGGGTTTGGTTTGGGGTGGGGGGTTTGGGTTATGATTGTATGTTGGGTGGGGGGGTGGGGGGGGGGGGGGTGGGGGGTGGGGGTTTATTGTTTTTTGGTTTAGGGGTGGGAATTGTGATTGTGGTTAGGTATGTTTTTTGTAGTGGGGGTTTTGAGGGGGTTGGGTTGGGGGGGTGATAAGGGGGGTGGGGTTTGTAGGGGGGTATGGGGGGTTAAATTTGGTTGGTGGGAAGTTGAGGGGTTGATTTGTGATGGGTGGGGTTTAAAGATAAAAGCAACAATTTTTAAAGGGGGGGGGGGGGGGGGTTTAGGAGGAGTGGTTGTATGGTTGGGGATTGGGTGGTGTGGGGGTTTTTATTAAGGGCATTTTGGGAGTATGTTGTATGTTTAGGTGGGGTGGATGTTGGTGGGTTATGTTTTGGGGGTATGGATGGGGGAATTAGGGGGTTGATGGAGTCATTTTTTGGGTGTTTTGTTTGGGTTGATGGGTAATGTTGGGGGTTTGTTAAGATTGTGGGTGTGGTGTGGGTGGGGATGGAATGTATTATGTGGGGTTAGTTGGGGGGGTTGTGTTGAGATTCGGAAGGTGAGGTTAGGTGACAATGTAATTATGGTATTGGGTTTGTGGGGGTGGGGTTGGTTCGTAAATGGGGTGGGGGGGGGTAATAAGTGGGATTGTGATGGTTATATGTTGAATGATGGGGGTTGGTGGGAGTTGGGGGGGCAGAAGGGGGGTCTCGGTTGGTGGGGTGGAGAGGGTGTTGTTGTTGGTTGAAGCGATGTCGAGTTGGGGGGGGAGGTGGTTTGTGGGTGGGTATTGTGGGGATGGAGTGGTGGGGGGTGGGGTTGGGGAAGGGTTTTAAAGGGGGATAGTGAGTAATGGTGGGGATACCTTATGGGGGGTAGATGGTTTGGGGTAGTGGGGTTTTGGAGGGGTAAATAGGTTGGGATTGTTGGGTTTGGGAGTGGAATTATCTTTGTGAGTGAGGGGGTCAAGTAAAAGTTGGTGGAGGGTGGAGTGAAGGGGATGGGTATGAGAGTAAGGGTGTTTGGGTAAAGCAGTTGGGTGTTAAGATTGGGGAGTTTTATATAGTGGTGTTTTGAGGTTGGAGGGGGGTGGGTGGGGGTGTGGTTGTGGGTAGGTAGGTTGATGGTTGGGGGGGTTTGGTGGGGAGGGGGTGGGCTTATCATGCGGAGCTAAAGAAAAATAACAATTTTTGGCGCCAGGAGAGTAAGACGTTGTCGAGTACCATGGAGAATATGACAATTTAAAAATTGGAAGTACACCGTAACTTGAAATACTTTTCAGTACACCATCTGTAACAGTATATATACTCTAACAATTATATATGCTGTCACTATGATGTAATGTGCTTTATAAAAGCGGCGTGATTTTAGAGCCACAAATACTAGTAGTCTACAATGTGGTACAATTTGGCACATCGACCGCAAGACACCATATGCAGGACAGTCTTCATGCATTTCGTGAACGTGCGGTCGCACTTTAGTTATCCTCTACTAATGAATCATGTTTCTGTGCAACAGCCACCAGTATTTAAAAACTATTGTACTAAGTGAGAATCCAAGGCCCCTGTGGTTTACCAACAGTTGACTATGATGTCACCGACGTCCATTACCGACCCACATTCGTTAGTTAAGTAACCATATCAGCGCAACCCAAAGAGACATTTCTCATTAATGTACCATAATTTTCACCACATGTAATTATCCGATATTGATTACATATCATCGATTTCTTTTTAAACTAGATGAGGAGCTTTATTATAAGGTAACAGAAATAAATAAACAGGTAGTGAGTTGTATGTATACATACGATCCCTGCATCACGTACATGGCACGAACCCTGGGTTGCAATGACCCGACGAAATCGTGAGACAGAACAATTTAGCCAACAAGAAAGATGATATATACACACAGTACATTTAACGGACAGGCGGAATACTTCGTAATTTAATAGGTTACTTTGTTATTTAGTCCGTGAGTGTGAGTAAGGATGAGAATATATAACGAGTTTTATGTTGAAAGGTGTAGCAGGATGGACAATATGCACTTTTGAGGAGTGTTAGTATGTTTTAGACATAGGATCTGTCGTCTGGATTGAGTATTTACCATATGTAGGTTCACCTGATTTATGTATACGACTATAGTTTAGGTAAGATAGGGATGTTGCAGGGGGTATATAATAATATTGGAAGGGTTTAGTTTGGTGTGTAAGTATGGACTGCTAAGGTTACCCCCTATGTGGGTGTGATAGTGTTTATTAAGATATATTTTTGAAATAGTCTATGTTAATTGGTATGGGTCTTTCCAACACAACAAAGTTAGGGCCATAAATGAGAACTTGTGTAGAGTCATGTAATGGAAAAAAGAACTCGAATATCAATTAGGAAGAATGTATCATATAATTTTCGCAACGAGGATGCCCCCTCTCCTTATTTAATTCTGAAAGCCATACAAGAAAAATTTTTGCCAAGCATTAGCAAAGCGTGATATCTAGATGCGTGGCCCAGACTATCACCCAGATCATTCTTCCCTATCCTAATCCTAGATGGCAAAACATTACTCTACAGACAGTGTGTAATATTTCTCCCACTTTTTATTCTCGAACAGTCTTTAGCTCCGACTCTCCTTCTCGCACCAGCTCTCATGCTGCTTAATCACGAAAGCCATCTTGCTACCGACTCCCCGCCATTTCTTTTTTCTATAATATCGATAGAGTACAGATGGTGACGTGACGAAAGTCTATGTACTATGACAAATGAATTTTCCCTGACGCTTTTATGATGATAACAGAATATTGCCTCTCATAACTTTAGAACCCCTGATTCATCCGTTGTAACTTTTTACCCCGCACTTGCAGCCATTTCCCACGAGAACCACTACAATACGCTAGAATCATTAATAAGTAGCCTAGCTAGATCTTACCGCCCGTGAACGTTTTGGAATCGTGCAAGAACCTTTTGATGGGAGGTAAATCCTTTTATCCCCCACATCAACACATTTCTGACCCTAACGATTTAATAGCAATCCTTTCCCTTAAACGCCCGGCCCAAAAAAGAAGGAAGGGGCCACAAGACTCAACTCCGTTTTCTAGAGCAATAAAACAGCAGATCATTTCTTACCTGGCCTGTTTCACCCCGGCCTGGTGGATTGCTCAAACTCTCACAAACAGCCGGTACCATCAATAAGAGACATCTCCTTCCCCCTGATCTCAGCATTCAATCGGCAGCGGCCCGTCCGAACTAAAAGAATACCCTGAACTTTCACAGCTCAAATAAACAGAGTTACTTCTCGAAATTTTCCACGTCTTATTCGAGCAGCCTGAGAACGGAAGGAACATCGGTAACCGGAAATCCCCGCTCAGAATTGGGCAGCTTTTAACCCACGCGAGGTACCTCGGTGTTTTGCTCAACTTCAAGAAAAGGTGCGAAATTTCGAACACGCCCTATATCTTAAGTTACATTCGATAAGTATAAATATAGTACTCCGAAAACTTTGCATTTTATATGCAGTTCGACTCTGACCGAAATCCTATTGCACTAGACATAGTCGGATTCCTGCTGATTACTCAACAGTATCAGAGAATATTGTTGTAGTAGTTCCTATCGTGCAGACGTTAGAGTTTATACATTTTCTCTCTCCTAGTTGACCACATGTATGTGATTTTATCACAGTGATTTCAATGGCTTGTGATTAAATTTATCCTTTAAAGAAACCCCATTTTTACACTAGTTGTTGCCATCAGTCCAATAGTCTTAAACTGGTCCCCAGAAGAGGGGTCAAAATGCTCCCGTTCCTACGTACTATATGACTGCGTAAAGTAATTAAAGAAGAAATCAGTGGGTTAGTCACCCAGAATAAAAAAAGAAGTTAATAAAACAGTTTAGTTTCTGATTTCCTGAGACCGTGCTTTCGGTTATTATAGACTCACGATAGTTTATCCTGAAATTAAGTTATAATGACACGCTCAAAAAAGTAACCACTCCACGCCCCTTCCCCTCCACCCCAACTATGAGGCCTCCCCAATCCAATAATATATTTGTAAAGGCAATTCTTGCCCCCAGCTAGCTACATATCAGAAACCCCCATTTTAACCTGCATAAAACCCAACAAAAAGTACTCAACTCGTACAAGACTCCTTGTCCCCAGGAGTAATCAAAAGGATTAAGGCCCCAGTTTGATGGAGTGAAAACTTGGGGTTACCCGCAAACTCCCCCCCCCCCCCGGCCTCCCCCCCCCGCCCCCCGACCCCCCCCCTGTATTTGTTTAAAGTTTATTTGTAAAAAAGCCATTCCGGACCAATGTTTGTATATAAATGGGGGGTGTTACCCCGCCGCCCCCGCCCCGTAGATCCCCCCGCCCCTAAGAAAAACTGAAAAAGAAAGAAAATACCCCGCCAAGGTGTTTATACGCCTGCGCCCTATTCGTGAAGAAAAAAGGTCGATGGTACCCCGGTTGAACTAGTTTCCTGTTGACACGTATATTGATAAGTTGGGATTTACCCTGGTGGTCCACCCCCTCTGTGCGGCCGAAGAAGAGACTTTACCTTTGTGAATTCTATAAAGTATTGACGTGGTCCCGTGTGAAAAAGGAAGTCCCCGTCCCGCTTAGATAGGTGGGTTTTGTATTGTGAACCACAAGCCGAGTGGGATGCCCTCACGTTTTATTTTTCAAGCCCTGTTTTTTATTGGGTGTGTGTGGGGGTCCGTTGCCGTCCCCGCCGAAGGGGTCTAAAAGAAGAATACACAACGTATTAACCCACTTCATTCCCACCCTGTTCGGTTAGTTGTTGTATTTAGAGTTTTTTTTTAGTGATTTCTCGTAGTGGTTTTGCCGAGAAAAGATTAGGTTAAAAAAAAAAAGTACGGTTAAAAGTACTTTTTACCTAAGCCATGGGGTTTATTTTAGTTTTTTTGATGTAGTACCTATGCAAGAAACAGAATTGACCTTTTGGAGATAAAGTTCCTCCCGTGTTGGGGTGGGGGGTGTGGAAAATTTGACCAGCCCTATGGTGTTTTTTTTTTGAATGAAAGGAATATATCTTTTTCTTTACCTTTAATTAGTTCGACCTTGTACTAAGGCATTATATTCCTTGTACGGATCTCTCCTAGCGGGATTGGTAAGCTGTGTTTCATCGCCCCCCTCCCCGATAAATTTGTTTGATTTAAAAGGAACAATTGAAACCCAGCTTTCCTCTACACCCCCCCCCCTTTTTTCTGTAACCCCTGCCTCATAGTAATAACTTTACCAGTGTTAAATTGCCTATCCCGATCAACCCCCCCCCCCCCTCTGTCTTTGGACCGGGTTTTGTCTTATAAATATAAACGGGAAACGTGGATGGATATTTCTCCTCAAAAGACACTCTCTTCCTAGTTTAAATTTGTATTCTGTAACCTTTGATTTTTGACTGTACATGTACAAAATTATTTGAGTCCTTTATTATAATAAAGTATTAATATTTATTGTGTTGGTTTTCGTTGGCCTAAAACTCCAAAACATTTCCATCTGTGTAGTTTTATTCATGTACGCCTTGAGCGACAGAATCACCAAATCGGTGAGCGCGCCTGAGCGAACTGGAACTGACATAACAATTGTTTGTGCAGAGAGAGAGATAGGAGTATCCTGTGAGTAAACAGATATGTCGTTAATAAGAGGACTGTCCTTGCTCCTTCCCAGCGCTTGTGAATCTACTACCTCATTCTCCCAAATCCTTATTCTCACAGAGCCTTCAATATCACTTTACACTCTAAAGGGACCAATATTCATCAGCACCCTCTCAGATAAAAATTACGACAATATATGGTTAGCTCGTTCGAGATTCTGAACTTAGTTAAAATTAGAGTGTGGGCTTGATTGTCTTTGTGAAGTAGGTATAAATCTTTAAAAGTATTACTTCCCCTAGACCAAAAAACCTTCAGTATTTTGGCCAACCACACAATAATTAAGACAGGTTTTGTTTTTCCACAGAACAGGCAGTTTAGTGATAATAAATTAGAATTGTCACATTTGTATTCTCTGGCAGAGGGAATTGAAAATTTTTGTTATATAATTTGCTGGGATCTGGCTGATTGTTTTTACAATCACTAAAGGTTATGAAGCGTTTTTGAGTTGACTAAGCTAAAACGGATTGTTTTTCTGATTTTTTAAAATTAAGTTAACTACGTCTCATCTCAAAAATTGTCTTCAGGGGACGGAAGTTTGTTGTTAGAGAATTAAACATTTTCTGGGAAATTTTTTTTTCCTTTTAAATTTTTTAATATAAATTTTTCTCTACTGTTAGTAAGCAAGTAGATTCTTTTTCTAGTGTAACTTACCATTTAATTGGCATAGTTGCAGTGCGTTACGAGTCTTAAGGGACAATAATAGCGGCGATAAGTGAACACACCGGGTCGTTCGGTAGAGTGTTGACTTTGTTTTTCTAGTAGCGGCTTTGAGTTTTTCCGCTTGTTGTTCCATCTTACTATTCTCTTAGTCTTAGAAGCATCCCCCAGTTCTTTGACAATGGCTCGACGGAGAAATTAGGATAAGATCCATTTTGAGACAGGAAGCGAAAAGACTCAGGATTAGACACAGAAGCCGCGAATCTGTTTATCCACCTAGGAACTGCAAAGGTATGACACGCGGAGGAAGAGAGGGCAGAAGCTAGGAGAAAAGAATAGAAGCGGACGATCGTCAATTGGAGCAGCAAAGAAAATTGAGGCAGTGAGAATGGACGCCCGCAGGGGGAAAGAGAGAGAGACAAGGAAAGACCGCATGAATTAGCGCTCAAGGCTTTAGAGAGTCGGAGTGCCTCTACTTCAAATAATGGCGAGCCGTCCTCGCCCCATTCTCAAACCATGGATCTCTCCAGCACACAGTCTGCCCAATTAACCTGCGATGTCTTTTGCTTTAGAGTCTTTTCCCTAGCCCTAACGAAAAAATTGACAGCTACCTAGAAAAAATTCGAAAGGCTCGCAAAATCTGTATGGGTTAGAGAGTTCCCGCTGGGCACTTAAACTCTCGTCTCACTAAAAGCGAATGCTTTTTATGACGTAATACACAAAGCTGGGAACCGAACCAACATGATTACGACATCTTAAGAAGGCCTTGCTAGAGCGGTTCGAAATGACCGCCCGAAAATTTCTGCAAATGTTCAAAAACAGCCAAAAAGAGAGCACGGAAACATTTCCCCCAATTCTCTTCACGTCTCACGGCTATTTGACAAATGCATTGAACTATCCTGACCTAACCTCTTACATATGAGGGACTACTTGAACTTGTTCTTGTGGAAACAGATAAAGGCAACCTTGTCAAAAACGAAACCCGTAGATTTTTTTGGCTGGAACAGGCGCAGTCAGCTTGAGACATACTCATATAAGGCCGAAACGCTTAATAACCAATGCAATGGCCGAACTTCCCAGCACTAAACGTAAACCCACAATGAAACCATCTCGTAAACAAAATCTAAGCAGAATCATCCTATTCCTCTAATTCCTCTCAGAATTATAACCAACAAAGAAAATAATACCCAGAAACCTCCCCAGGAAAAATCGAAATTCTACAAAACCCCATACCCCCCCAACACAAATTCTGCTCAACCTAACAAGCCTACCCGGCACCGCGGCCACCAAGGTCAAGGAAAAGGGAAGACCCCTTACACCAGGAACGTCTGATCAGGGCAAACATAACAAACCGGGTCCAAACCGCGTTGATGTTTGCATTACAGCCTCGAAAGGTAAATCAATGTCAGTGATTCTCAACCTGAGGGAACCGACCCTCAACTCGAGGAACTTGTAATTTTGAATGGTAACCATTCAACCACTTGTCTCTCTTTGACACTGGATTAAGTTTTAGTTGTATGTGTTGCTAGACACCTATCAAACCAGGTCAGGAACAGAGGAAACCGTTCCATCAAACTTAGTGGAGTTTTCAGGAGTGATGCACCCAGGACGCTTCCTATCGCACTGGTAGAAATACACTCTAACTTTGTCAGATGAGTTATTAAAGCGGCCATAATGGATGATCCGATCTACCCAGTTATCCTGGGATGTAGATATGTGTGTTATTGGGAGACCAAAGGAGCCGATTGTGGCAGCGGTAGCCACAAGAGGGCAAGCCAAGAAGGAGAGGGAGCCTGCGCCAAACTTGTTGCCGAACGAACTGAAGGAGCGCAACAAAAAGGACCCTACTCACTGAGCTCTGCTTTAAAAAACACTGCCCATGGCTAAGGACCCCAGACACAACGGAGACATCTTTTCTAAGGATGGGCGTATTGTATCGTAGAACAGGCAACCCGGACACGGGGAATAACCTGCTCCTAGTTCCGACGCAGTACCGGAAGCCAGATCTTAGAAATGGGGCACTCTCTTCCCTTTAGCGGACATATGGGACAAAACGCCACTATTCAGCGAATAAAAAACCACTATTGGTGTCCAGGAATGAACTCTGACATTGTCAGGTATGTGAAATCCTGCGCCCAGTGCCAACGGGTAGCACCCAAGCACTTGACACCCCCAGTACCTATGGGGCAAATGCCAATAGTAGGGACTCCATTTGAACGGGTTGCTGTCGACATTATTGGTCCTCTGGAAAAGACCAAAAGAAAGAACAGGTTCATCCTGACCTTAGTTGACACTTGCACTATGTGGGCCGAAGCCGTACCGCTACAATGCAGTCATTCCAGGAGTGTCGCAGAACCCCTTGTGCAAATTTTGACACGGTTAGGACTCCCTCAACAAGTTTTGACGGACAATGGATCCCAATTCCGTAGCCTGTTAATGGAGGAGATCTTTAAGATCTTGAGGGCCAAACATATCCACACAAGTCCCTATCATCCGGCCGGAAATGGGCTCGTGGAACGTTTTAATGGCAGCCTCACCACCATGTTACGTAAGCTGGGTAAGGAGAAACCGGAAGACTGGGACCTATATATATCGGCTGCCTTATTCGCCTACCGAGAGGTTCCCCAAGCGTCTACGGGATTCCCGCCTGCTACACTTTTATTTGGCAGACCTATAAAGGGGCCATTAGAAGCCTTACTTCGGTCCCTGACAGACCAAAAGGCTGACGAGACAGTCGTCTCTGCAAGCAAGTATGTATCTGAGCTCAAGGAAAGGCTAAAGCTAGGATGGGATCTAGCTACTCCCAACCTTACGAAAAAGCCCGCGCTAAACACGCTAAAAAGATACAACAAACTGCAAAGAGAGAGACTCCAACCAGTGAGAAAGTTTTTGTTTTGCTACTACGTCCCAACCGGAAGCAATAAACTTCGCATCGGATGGCAAGGGCCGTTTACCGTCCTTAAAAAGATCTCACGTACCAATTACAAGATCTCCATCAAAGGAAAGGAGAAGGTCTTCCACATAAATCTGCTAAAGAAATATTTGGAAAGACCGGTGCCATCCTCCGAGCATCTCCTGGCTGTCGCCATAGCAACGGAAGACGAGGAAGATGATGATGGTTGCATGGAGTATCCACTGCAACCCACAGAATCCTTTAAAGATTCAAGTTCGGCGACAATCTCTCACCAGAACAACAAACAGAAACCAGGGCTCTACTAAAACAGTACAGTGCAGTCTTAACGGATGTACCTGGTCGAACAAATCTCATGGAATTTGATATGAAAATACAAACGATAGACCCCTGTTCAAACCAGAGTTTACCCCATCCCGTACGCTAAAGCGGATGCACTTCGCGGAGAAATAGACAAGCTGCGTCAGGCAGGAATTATCAGTGAGTCTACATCTCCTTACAGCTCGAGTGTAGTGCTGTTGCAGAAGCCCAATAAGGAAGTTCGGCTGTGCATTGATTACAGGTTGCTAAACGCTGTAACGGAATTCCAACCCGAACCTCTCCAAACTGTTTCTGAGTTGTTCACCAAGCTCAGCAAAGCAAAGATCTTCTCCAAGATTGACCTCAGTAAAGGTTATTATCAAATACCAGTCAAGGAGGAAATTAAACCTTTGTTAGCTTTCAGCACTAGCGAAGGACATTACACATTTAATGTGATGCCGTTCGGTTTGCATAACGCACCAGGAGTGTTCACCAGGATGATGAGGAAGCTTCTAGAACCTTTGCAAAGTCCCCATATCCATAATTTCATGGATGACATATTAATTGCATCGGAAACCTATGAAGAACATATTGCTACGGTTGCTATGCTCCTCAGGAGACTACAGGAAACGGGTCCCACAGCCAGACCTAGCAAATGTCTCATCGGGTTTGAACAGTTAGACTTCCTGGGGCATACTATTTCTCACGGATGCAGTTGGCCTATTAAGAAGAACGTGGAGAAAAATGTGGCAGCAAAAAGACCCCGAACGAAGAAAGACGTACGTTCCTTCATATCGCTATGTGCATACTATCAGAAGTACATCCAGAACTTCAACGGACTGACGGCACCTCTGACTGACCTCACAAAGAAAGGGCGTCCGGATAAGGTCATATGGGATCAAAAGTGCGAACACGCGTATAGCACTTTGAAAGGACAGTTGTCGGCATACCCCATCCTAAGGTTACCTGACCTTAAGAAACCTTTCATACTAAGAGTTGAAGCGTCAGGTCAGGGCATCGGGGCAACATTGCTGCAAGCCGATGAGAGTGTCGTGGACAGGCTATTGCCAGTTGCCTATGCAGTCGCGGAAACTGAAAATAAAGCGGAACGCAACTACAGTGTCGTTGAAAGAGAATGTCTCGCTCTGATTCATGGCATCAGACGCCATCATGAGTTTCTGTATGGTACTTCTTTCACGGTGCAAACAGACCATGCTCCACTAGCTTTCCTGGGTGCCAAGAAGGAATTCAACGCAAGGATAATGCGTTGGGCCTTGCTATTGAGTGTTTATTCCTTCAAAGTGGAATATATTCCAGGAAAACAGAATGTCGGAGCTGACTTCTTGAGTAGAAACTGGACCACGGAGGAAGAGGAGAAAATCGACGATGCCAATCATCCTGAAACTACCGATCAGGGCAGCTTCATTGTCATAAATGAAACATGAAAACGAGTTTCCATGTCTCAAAAGTGGGGACGATTGTGACGTACGTCTAAGTATGACAAATGAATTTCCCTGACTCGATGGAATATAACAGAATATTGGCCTCTCATAACTTTAGAACCCCTGATCATCTGTTGTAACTTTTACCGGCATGCAACAATTTCCACGAGAACCTTACTTACACGCTGGATCATTTAATATGTAGCCTGCAATCTTATGCGAACGTTTGAGATCACAGGACCTTTGATGGGAGGTTAAATCCCGCCCACAACCATTTCTGAGAACGATTTATAGCAATCTTTCCCTTAACGCCGGCCCAAAAAAAGGACGGGCCACAGACTCACTCCTGTTTCTAGAGCAATAACAGCAGATCATTTTCTTACCTGGCTGTCACCCCGCCTGTTGGGAGTTGCCAAAGCTCTCAGAACAGCGGTACCATCAAAGAACAGGCTGATCTTCAGAATTCAACGTGGAGCGGCCGCGATCTAAAGAATCAGGAACTTTCAGCTCACAGAGTTAGCTTCTCGGGAAATTTTCGCACTCTTATGCGAGCAGCCTGAGACGGAAGGAAATCGGTAGACCGGGGAAATCGTAGGAATTGCAACGGTTAACACCACGGCGAGGTATCTCGAATTTTGCTCAAGTTCAAGAAAGGTGCGAAAATTTAACACGCCCCATTCAAGTTACATTCGAGAAGTATAAATAGAGAACTCCGAGAAACTGCATTTTATCGTTCGCTCTGACAGAATCCTTTTGCACTAGCATAGTCGGATTCCTGCTGGATTTCATCTACCTTCGTGACTATTGGAGTGTATTCTTTCTGTGCAGACGGTAATTTATACATTAGCTTCGGGTGATCAGTGGTCGAGTTATTTCAATTGATTTCAATGGATTGTGGTGTAAATTTAACCTTGTTAAATAAATCCATTTTCAAAGTTCTAGTGCAAACTAATGTTACAGCTAAAAGTATTTCCTAATACAATTGACGCGTAAAGTTATTTTGCAGACGTTAAAGAGAATTATAACTTTAATACAGTTTAGTTCTGTATAGATAGATGTGCTTTTAATTATTTTTAACTCACGGGAGTTTTCCTGATTTGTTAATTGACGACGCTAATAAGTAAATAGGCTAACTGTAATTTATCGCGTCAGATTATAATATGATTTGTAATGCATTTCTTGTTTTGATTATCTTTCATTCAGAACGATCATTCAACCTGCATCCCAGCAATTATTAATTATATACAGAGTTCTGCCAAACTCAATTTGATAACTCCAGTAACATATGAACTTTTTAAAGCTAAACTTGTGGCGACCTGTAATGGGCCCCGCTCCTCTGACGTAACTGAGAATAAAGCCATTCAAGAAACACTTTAAAAATACTAGTTCATATAGAGTCCTTAAAGAAAACTGGAAGCAGAACATATTTTATTCACTGCCCCTATTTGTGAAGAAAGAAAAACATCGATCTACTTGAACACTGTCTGTCACGTATATTCAGTGGATTTTACCCTCCCCTCTCCCCCCCTCTCCCCCCCCCCCCGAAGAAGAACTTACCTCAGTGTTTTCTTAACTTGTGACATTACGGGAAAAAGGAAGTTATCTCCACCAGCTGTGCCAATTTTAAGAACCACACCATACCTCACGCCTAGCCAAGTACCTGTGCCTTTCTTTAGGAATTTTATCTAATAAACAAACAGTACCGTTAATCTTCAACGTCCAGCGATTTCGGGACACTTTGTTAACTTCAACAAACCCCAAATCTGGGGCTGTACACGGAAGAAAAATACTTTTACCTAAGCCAAGGTTTAGTGCTGTTTTTTGATGTATTTCCTATGAAGTGCCAGAATTCACCTTTCGGTAAGTCTGCGTGTGTGTTTGTGGGGATGGCCAGCCCTAGTGTGTTTTTTTGAATGAAAGGAGATTTATCTTTTCTTTACCTTTTTAATTAGTTCGACCTTGTACTAAGGTGCATTATATTCCTTGTACGGGATCTCTCCTAGCGGGATTGGGTAACTGTGTTCATTCCCCCCTCCCGTAAAATTTGTTGATTTAAAGGGAGACAATTGAGAACCCTAGCTTTCCTCTATACCCCCCCCCCCCCTTTTTTTCTGTAACCCCTTGCCTCAGAGTAATAACTTTACCAGTGGGTTAAATTGCCTATCCCTGATCACCCCCCCCCCTTTCTTGTCTTTGGGACCGGGTTTTGTCTGTTAGTAAATATAAACGGGAAACGGTGGATGGGATATTTCTCCTCAAAAACCCCTCTTCCCTAGTTATATTTGTATTCTGTAACCTTTGATTTTTGACTGTAAATGTACAATTATGTGTGAGTCCTTTATGATAATAAAGGTATTAATATTTATTTGTGTTGGTTGTCGGTTGGCCTAAAACTCCAAACATTTCCATCTGTGTAGGTTGTATTCATGTACGTTGAGCGACAGAATCACCAAATCGGTGAGCGCGCCTGAGCGACTGGAACTGACAAACAATTGTTTGTGCGGAAGAGAGATAGGAGTAGTCTGTGAGAAAACAGATATTGTCGTAATAAGAGACTGTCCTTGCTCCTTCCCAGCGCTTGTGAATCTACTACCTCATTCTCCCAAATCCTTATTCTCACAGAGCCTTCAATATCACTTTACACTCTAAAGGGACCAATATTCATCAACACCCTCTCAGATAAAAATTACGACAAGATGATATACCAACTCTGGAGGAAACTCAAAAAGCGATTCGTCAACTTTCTAGTGGAAAGGCCCCCGGCTCCGATTCAATTCCTGTTGAGGTCTATAAAGATGGCGGTACAGTTCTGATAGAGAAACTTCACATGATCTTCCAGCAAATGTGGCAGAGTGAAACCATCCCACACAACCTCAAAGATGCGTCAATTATACATCTTTATAAACGTAAAGGTAATCGCCAAGACTGTAACAACCATCGAGGCATCTCCCTATTATCAATCGCTGGGAAGATATTTGCCAGAATCCTTCTTAATCGCCTTACAGCTCATCTTGACAAAGGTCTTCTACCTGAAAGTCAGTGTGGATTCCGGAAAGAACGTGGAACCACCGATATGGTGTTCGCTGCAAGACAGCTACAAGAAAAATGCCAAGAACAGCACTGTGGCCTGTACACAGCTTTCATCGATTTGACAAAGGCGTTCGACACGGTCAGTAGAGAGGGTCTATGGAAAATCATGGCAAAATACGGCTGCCCAAAGAAATTTATCTCAATATTGCAGCAACTGCATGATGGAATGCAGGCTAGAGTTCAGGAAAACGGTGAGCTATCGGAGCCTTTCCCAGTCTCAAATGGAGTTAAACAATGGTGTGTACTTGCACCGACTCTGTTCAGTATCATGTTTTCTGCTATGCTGACTGATGCTTTCAGAAACGGGGACACAGGAATCAACATCAGATATCGTATTGATGGAAAATTGTTTAACCTTAGGAGGCTTCAAGCAAAAACCAAGGTCAAATCACACACCATCAGGGATCTTCTGTTTGCTGACGATTGTGCCCTCACTGCTGGCTCAGAGGCTGATCTGCAGCAAAGCGTGGATAGATTCTCCGAAGCCTGTTCCAACTTTGGGCTTACCATCAACCCAACACGGAGAAAACAGAAATCATGTACCAACCAGCTCCTGGCACAATTTATACTGAGCCAATCATCAAGGTAAATGGTGAGAAACTGAATGTTGTGAACAGATTCACATACCTTGGTAGCACATTATCCCAGAACATCGTCATTGATGATGAGGTGAACACCAGGAACTCCAAAGCCAGCAGCACATTTGGCAGACTATACACCAACGTTTGGCATCGAAGTGGCATTAGTCTACAGACAAAGCTGAAGGTGTACTGAGCTGCGGTGCTTCCAGTGCTGCTTTATGCATGTGAAACATGGATTGTTTACAGGCGCCACGTAAAGAAGCTAAACCACTTCCATACAGTCTGTCTCAGGAAGGTAATGAACATCAAATGGCAAGACAAGATCCCAGATAATGCCGTTCTTGACAGAGCTGGTATCCCTAGCATCGATACTATACTGATGCAGTCACAGCTTCGCTGGGCAGCTCATGTAGTCCGCATGCCAGACCATCGACTGCCAAAGATACTCTTTTATAGTGAGATGCAGAAGGGTAAACGCTCCCATGGTGGCCAAAAGAAGCGCTTCAAAGACACGCCATTCCAGAGTTATTTTGCACGCTGTGCCAGACTTTTTTTGTGGGCAGAATTTTATAGAGTGAAGTGTTCATCTTTCAGTCTAAATTTGTTTGTGAATTTTCCTTTGAACATGTACTTATTATATACCTAACTGTAGGGAAATGGATAGAGAATTCAAATATATAATGTCTGTGGTAGTATTAACACAAGTATGTTCGGTATAATTTAATCATTTTGCATGTAAAATTGAAAAACGCTAAAAAGTTGACTGTAGAATACGATCTTACCAAAGACAAATTATCGTAGACAATAAAACTTTCTTTTTAGTCTTCAAACGTCAAGTTAATCCATGTACAAAGTAAAAAAAACATGCTTATGGCCAAAATTAGTAGATTTAGTGTTATTCGCACCAGTTTGTCCGTGGTTCTTTGTAAGAAAAAAATAAATTATGCAATCGTGCATTACGTAATTTTCAAACAAATAAATAAGAATAACGTCATATAAATACTTTTTTACTCTTGTTTAATGTTTTAATAATATCCCTAGCTTCATCTTCTACCAAGAACTAGTGATTAGATGTTACGGTAGGTCTAGTTTTGTTGCTTTTTGATCGGCCAGAATATGACTACGCCCACTCATCAACTAAATCTAGTGTGTCTAGCTTTTCTGCATATATTTCGTATTTTGACAACAAACTGTGACTACCAAACAATCATCATCAATGTCAGCAATGTTTCAAAGTAGTTTGACACAATTATTTGCTTAGGAGACTTAGAAAATATAAATATAAAGCGTGACATATTTCTCTAGCAAAAACAACGAAAAACGTAAACACGCGAATCTTCACAAAAATTGTGATAATAACATCAAAACACGCACATGTGCTGATTAACTAAAGTCAAATTAGTTGTTTAAATAGTAGCGGAAGTCATTCTACGAGTTTTAATATATGAACTGCATTAAGCGGACGATTTTTAGGGTTTATTCGTGATAAACTAAAAACCACGCTCTGAGCTTTGCTGGGGCACGGCGTGTTGAATTTTGCAACGCTCAGAGCGTTGCTGTGGAGTCAAAGAGACTTCATTAAAAACCTTTGACATAAACCCAGACATATGGGAAGCTGCTGCGCAAGACCGAACTGCCTGGCGCACATCTCCTCGTAAAGGTGCAGCGGCATGCGAATCATCCAGAAGAGCAGCAGCGGAACAGCGGAGACAAGCTAGAAAGGACCGTGTAATAAAACCTTCACATGATGCAAACATTCCCTGCCCACACTGTCCGAGATCTTTCCAGGCCCGCATCCGGCTCATCAGTCACCTTCGTACTCATAGACTATACTAACATATTCCTAATAATTGGATGAACAGAGTGGTCTTCATCACCCGTGATGGACGAACAACATATATATATATATATATATATAATATATATATATATATATATATATATATATATATATATATATATATATATATATATATATAATATATATATATATAATATATATATATATATATATATATATATTTATAAAACAGTAATACCTGTGCCCTCCCCTCCTTAAGAAGAAAAGAACCCAACAAGTTAATAACCCCAAAGGTTAAAGGTTAGCACTAGGTTACAGTATAGACAGTAAAGAAAAGAACAAAGTTCCTACTAAACGTTATCCAATAAAGTAAACAATATTTAAACAGAATTTAGATGATACAATTTTTCCTGTAACAAAAAAAATATTTCACTCTCTCTCTCTCTCTGTCATACGTGGCCACACAATCACGCTTCTTACCCTAATCTTGGTGAAGAAAATCTCTTGGGCATATAATCCATGCATATATATATATATATATATACATATATATATATATATATATATATATATATATATATATATATATATATATATATATATGTGTGTGTGTGTGTAGGTAGGTAGGTAGGTAGGTAGGTAGGTAGATAGATAGATAGATCTATTTCAGTGGTCTTATCTTCCAAATTTGGCCCCAGTCCCTCCTTTTCAATAATTAAATTTTATAAAGGGAACGCCTAATTTGGTGGTTGACTCCTGGATAAACAAATGTGACCTCGAATAGTTATGCAGAAAATTCTCTGAGAGCTGGTGTTCACAGTAAACAGTAGGAAAACATCTGATTGCTAAAAACTGTTAATTATTGTTAATAGATGATGGTGGTAAATCCTATCGGCTGTCTCTGTGGTGAGTGCCGATTTTGAAACAGCGTAACTTGCTGGATAAATCCGATGAAAACGACTGTCAAAAGTCGGGAGAATTGTTATATCTTTCAGACCCCAGTGGGCTCATAATTTTGCAAAAATATATATCTGGGTATTTGTAAGTCCAGTTAAAAATTACTATTAAATGTTTATGTGTCCATCTGGCCAATCCTGTTCACAAATGAACTTGGGGACGTGTAAGCCAAGAATAAGACCACATTAATTACCCAGTAAATGAAGAAAACGGACCAAAATAAACCGCTGGTCGCCGTTTGATTAGGTCTGTGAAAAAATAGAGAAACATTATGAAAAAAATGCTACTAATATATATCTACAAATAGCACACGGAAGGGGACGAGACGATATCTCATCCTCTCCGTCAGTCCTGATTAAAGTTAAAAGGCACATTGTGTCTCTAGCCTATCCTATCGCGCGTCGCTTAGCAGGTGCAAGTTTGGTTGAAGCATGCAGCCTTTCCCCCCTCCTGCTCCGGTCAACGATCAGCGCATAATGTCAATTATGATTTAATTATTCATACGCGCACTTTAACAAATATCGCCTGTCGCTAAGTAGCTATTAGAGGGTCGGCGTCGGTGGGTCGTCGTATGGTATTTAAACAACAGTCACTTACTAAAATTACACAAAATGCAATATAACGTGAATTCTATGGTCCACTATCAGTCACCTAGCATTTTGATTCAGTCAGCTGAACCGTATCTTTCTGTGTAATAAAGTGGGTGGTAAAATTATCATTAACTGCACAACTGGTACACAAATAGCTACGCGTTATTTTCCACTGATTTTAACACCTTGAAAATCACAGTGAATTTAAGATGATAACACTTAGCACATCAAATCACGTAAATGGTAATTTCTATTACCACAAATCAGAAATGAACATCCCACGAAACTATTAACACATCTATTTACAATGGTTCAAGATAACGTGTTTACTCTCCGAAAAATTCTGAGCGACAACTGATAACTGGTTTTAGAAGACGCAGTTTATATACATTATTGTTATCTGCTCTCTAGAGGATGTTAATTTTCACACTCTTAGTGCATAGCAGAAACTCAGTCCCCAGATAAAAGCTTTCCACGGTCGTTCTGTTCAGCGTTGCTAACCGAGAACAGAGGCTTACCGTATAACGGGATTGTCTGTAGATTTTCCCCCGTTTCTGGAGATCAAAGCGTTTATCTCCCCCTGAATGTACGAACATCACAGGGTCTCTCGAGAAATATATTTTTCTGCCCGTGCGGCTACTTGAAAGAGGTCCGGTGTTTCCACGTGGTTCTGTCTGATATCTTGATGATTGACAGATCACCTCGCGTGAGAAACCCCGGTAAACAAACGTGGTTCGTTCCCCGTTATTGGCTGGCAGGACGCGGAAGTTGGTAATATGTCTGTTTGTTTACGTCTCAAGGAAAAGAGGCGTGGATTAAAGTTGAGTAATGCAATCTGTCAAATGCTTGACTTTGCTAACGAATCTTAGAACGCCACGAGGTCACGAAAGCTGTCGGATACTGTAGGCTATATTTCCATTATACGTCACAAATACATATACACTAACGAACATGCACATACGCATTGCAGACAAATGTATGCTCACTACCGAAAGATATTTCACACAAATAGAGGACACAGAATACATACACGCAGACCAACACATACATACGACACACACAAATCGACAAACGCCCCCATATACAAGCAACGATGTAATACAAGAGTTTCAGGGCTTGTTCTTAACCTGATGTTGGGCATCAAGTTAGAATATTCGAACTCCACAACCTCACACAATTAAATCATGCTAAAAAGGTTTGGGAAACTGGGGAATCCTGAATTATCTAATCGTATCAACACAGACTCTAACACAAAACAGACGGCAGTCGTCAGACAAAGTAAGTCACCCGATGAGGCTGGACAGAAAGCGAGAAGCGAATATATGGACGTGAAGAGTTGCAGTAAACTATCAGGAAAACAGGAAAAATTGTGACACTGAAAAGAAGCAGAGTAGGCAGTTTATGTGAATAAAGTGTTTTCTTGGAATTATATTGTATGAATACGTAAAAGAAATTTGTAGGAAGTTAAAAGCACTGACAGATTTGTGGACATGAATTTTGTAAGCAAGTGCAGGTAATTTCAAGTCTCACTTACACTATTTATTCACGATACCTTTTTTAAGTTGGAACGATGTTCTGTTGCAACAACTGCCAGGGCAGCGGGCGTATGGCCAACTCTTTATGATTTCCAACTGCTGAGGGAATTTTAACGTGCGCAACCTGCACACGGGACGCCCTATTTGTTCGCTCTTATCCGAAATGGCTTGGCATCCGATCTCACTACCCATAAGATCGAGAGGGGGTGGGGGGAGGGGGGGAGTATGACATCATTAAAAAACCACTGGTTCTGAAAAACATTTTTATCAATTATATTCCATGTGCTGGGAGCGAACCCGATACCTTTAGAATTAGAAACGTACACCATACCATTGAGCCACTCCGACACCTACCGGGCTTTGCATATTAAAGTATTGCACATGCTTATAAATGAACGTTAAACGTGTTTGTTAACAAAATTTTGAACTCTTCTGTTTTTTTTTCTTCATATTTGCCACTTTTAACTAGCTGGGATTCTCGCCAGTGCTACGGAGTTCGTGCACTGTGCTGAGATCCTCCTTGTATAATCTAAGGGAGGAGATCGGAGCACTGGTGTAGTTGTTTGTGTACAATGAAGATAGTCCTTTAAACCAAACTAAGTAGCTAAATCAGACCGTTAACATTTTTGCGATAAAAAGTTTACCCATCTTTTACACGAAAGACTTTTCGAAACAAGTTAAAATTCTCTCCACTTTCCACCCATCCCTCTCCCACCCAACCCACACCAGTACAAGGATTTTCTATTATTATAGTTAAAGCGTTGAGTAATATTCTTACCATCTTATGGCTCTTTCCCCGTTTCGTTAAATTTTTCCTTTTTTTTTCTTCCTGTAAAGTAAAGGCAGGAAAATAATAGATGCTACCGAAGGGGAGTGAAGTGTTAAAGACTTTCACTACTGTATAAAATATCTCAGCTTTTATGAGATAGGGGTGAGCGATTCCCTTCCACTGTACCTTTGCTTTACCTAACTCAATAGTAGAGCCAAGTACCCGTTTACGATAGAGTAGAGTGTCACGCTACCTGGTTTGGAACCCGGTTAATTTGCCTTGAACAAAGAAATGCTCTAACAAAATATAAAATCAAACGAAAAAGAGAAAATTCTGGAACATTTGTGCTGTGAGATGTGTCTATGTGTAAAAAAACAAGGTAAATAAAGTCCCATGGCACATACTGCCATAGGGGAGTGAAGTGTTAGAGACTTACTGTACTAGGTCCAGTATCGAGAGGTGAGGGTGACTAGTTTCCTTCCTCGCTGTCTTTTCCCTCCCTAACGACCAGCGCTCTCACCACTCTGTCAATCGGATGCCCTACGTGTATATACATGTAAGAGCAAGCATGCGTTTATTTGTAAGGAATGGAATTGTGCGGTTCACAGTTGCTGCTAACAAAACATTGTGATCAAGTCAGTTAAGTGGATACGCGGTTAACCGGGTGCAGGCTTAAGTAAAAGATGTCCTCCAAAAAATGTCTACTGCACCAGAGGAGGAGATTGGCAGCTTGGTCTTAACAAGTCTCTTTGAAGGAGAAAATGTATGGCGATGAGAGAAATCTGACAAGCCGTCAACTTTATGAGAAACAGATGTGGTTATACGAGAAGGAATATAGTTCAAGAACATAGTATGTCCACCATAAAGAAAATAATGGTCGTTCGTTCCATTTACTAAAAATAAATTTTCTGTTATGAGTATTTAGTTATGATAATTTAACGTCATGAAAGCTGTGTTATGAGCATTTTTCTGTAATGACAATTTATTTTTATGACATCTGCGTTGTGAGAATCGTTGTTATGGGTAATACGTAATAGAATATTATGTGTGGTGAGAAATCAATGTAATCAGTGTTTGTTAACAACAACAAAAATGTTATGTGTTTCTAACTTGTCATTCATAACTTGCTTCGCTAAAACAGTCGGTTTACATTTCTGAGGTAAAATGTTAACTACTTATCTTTTCATCTAAGGCATGTCGAAACAAATTAACATTCCCAACTCCTTCCACCACTCTCTCCCCACACCAGTAGAAAACATGTCTTACTCGTTGAAAGTGTTAAATGTAAAAATCATTTTCCAAGATAGTACGACTCGATACCTAATAGTTATCGTTTCCCTTCTCGTTCCATATGGAGCATGGAGCCATCAATGCAGCTTACCCCTTTCAAGGAAATGTGTACCGAAGATGGGTTTAGCTTCTCAATAGAGCAATGAGCTGTTGTTAACTGTTTGGTTCGCTGTACTGGTGTTTTTGCCGCCAGTGCTGTTCGTGGAGCCCACAGTTGCCTGTTTACTTCTTTCCCGTTTTCTTTTTTAATATAATACTTGAAAATTAAAGCATCCAAGTACTTAGCATACCATTATCCACGCCGAAATTTTTTGACAAACATAGTACATTAGAGGGGGAAAAACGGAATGTTTCCACAAAGCTTTGAAGTCCACCTGTGAAGTAAGGTTTCCTTACGTGTGACACGGTAAAGAAAAAAATATATAATCCATTACTCTGACAGGGCACACAAGCTTTCTACCAATGGCTAGGAAGTGTTGTCTGTAGCCAGACAGGAAAGTTGATAGCACCACTTTAGTTGACTACACAGGCTGTTCTTTTTTGGGGCAAATATTATTCAAATATTATCTCGACGGTTGCTTCCAAATAAAGGTCATGGGTATGTTATTTTTCAACCTTTATTTCGCCGCGGCACGCGAACCAATAAATTTATTCAATTTCCGAGCAGCGAACGTGTTGTGCATTTCACATCTCCAATTATGGGTCGCTCTGCTGAACTAGCTGTAAAGGGCTGTCTGATTCAGCAAAACGTCTGAGCTGTTATAGTTTTTATGTCAGGGGTCAGTAGCTTAACAGCTACTGTAGCTTAACCGGAATGAGTAAACTAACACTCTATAAAATATTTCGTATAAATAAAGAGAGAACCCCCAGGCCTGTGGACATTAAATAAATAAATACACATGCGGGGAATAGCAGGCACTCGTATGAAATAAACAAGTAGAAAACTAGACAGCAGAAAAACCACAGAAGTGATAGGCTTACCGGGGACTCGAACCCAGGAAAATCCGAACGGCAGCACCACCTCGCTATGAGAGTAAATTGTGACTATCTACCTTGCCAAATAGGCACCACAAGTTGTTGTTGTTGTTATTAATCCAGCGGCGCTTTGACTCTCGCCCTTCGGCCCAATGTCGTAGTAATATCTTCATGTTTTCGCAAGCTGTTTTGTTTCTCCGTACAAGGTGTTCCACATATCTGGCCTATAAGCAATGCTTCTTAACCTGGCCCATACTAGGTAATAGGAAAACCATAGAAGTGGTTGCGTCTATAATTAGTCTGGGTCGTTGCTCGGTCCTTTGTGAGTCACATGAAGGCTTCGTGCTAATGACCACTGTCCACGAAGTACTAATTGTTGGTGCCTAGTTGGCACTGTGGATAGTCACGATTCATTCCCGAAGCGAGGCGGTGTTACCATTCCGATTGTCCTGGGTTAACATAATTAATATATACAACTTTTCACTAACACGTTTATGAACATGCATTTTCAAAGTTTCAGTTTCCGTTGAACCTGGACACAAGGTCCGTGTGTTGTATTAGGGTGCAAGTCCAAATATATAAGACCTTGTGGTCTGGTGATGTGAAGTTTAAAAAAAAAATTATAAATGACAATTTTCTTCTTATTTACAACTATCTTGCTCTGTTGTCCACTAATCATAAACTTTCACGTTGTTAACACTTAATCACATATTTCAAGTTTCTTTCCTTTTTGTTTTAAATGTCGAATATCAAGACTGTAAATTGTTAATATCGTGGACGTCATCATCATCATGTGACGTATTCTCTCCAGAACGTTGTCTCCATTACAGCTTCTCTGAACGCATCACGATTCTGGGCAAGTCGACCTGCATCATCAAAAGACAAGTTCGGACTGTATTTCAGGAAGAATATCAATAATTGTAATTTCTTAACTTTATTAATAATGAGGCACAGAATCACTGATGTGCACAAGTAGGCCTATATTTCTGCCACTTTGTACTCAATAATTAAATTTGTGCTTGATGAAAGTCCATCGGTGTTTGTTTTTTTTTTTTTTTTGGTTTTTCTTTTTTTTTGGGGGGGGGGGGGGGGGGGGGGGGCGGTTGGGGGGAGGCTGGGGGGGGGGGGAATAACAAGGGCAAATAGTATACAAATGATTTAAAAGGTTGTAAAACTTGTACTTAGTCAAACTTTATTCGGCCAGCGACACTTCAGCTGTTATAAATATAGTCTTCTCTGATGTAGGAGATTGCAAACCCCACTTCTACACTAAACATTGTTACTGGATATGGATGTGTCTTGCCATCCGTATTACTGAATCTTTCTCCTTGTGCTTTTTATTACTTGTCCATCTGTGTTACTGAATCTTCCCCTTGTATTTGGATTATTTTTTCATCTATTTCTGGTAATCTGGCTTTAATCTTTCTTCATTATTCAGTCTTTCATTTTCTACCCTTTGATGTAGAGGTTTGCCAGAGAGAGAGTGAGCGCCATACTATCCTATAGGCTGTCTTCCTCCTGGCCTAGTTCTAATCTGGATCGCGGTCCTTCAGAAATTGTCTAATGCTGTTCTCGCAGCCATCCTGGAGGGCTGGATGCCTGGCACTTGATTTTCCATATTTTTCGTGGTAGCCGTCCTTCTCCCATTCTGCAGACAGAGCTATTCCACTTTAACCACCTTGTTTGTTTTTTTTTTTTAATTTCCAGAAGCTGTCGTGATGTGTAATTATTAATTCTTTCCTTTATCATTACGTAGCGACAGTGACAATAAAATGCAACTAAAGGTGAGGTTAGAAAATATCTCTGAAATGTCAAATCAAACCAGCCTCCTGTGATTGTAACGATATGATCTGAACAATTCTCTGATAAAAATAACTGTTAATATATAGTTTTCATGTTTCCACACTGTTAACATACTGTGGTTGACCTTTTCATCTTCGCACACTTGATTCTAGAGCACAGAGAATAAAAAGCATCATCGATTTCAGCTACAAACGGTCGAATTTCTGACAGGAAAAAAAAATTAATTGTACATTCACAAAAAAATTGGCAACATGAGAAAATGACAAATAACAACGAACTGGAAATAATGCAGCTTTACATGGGCCAGATAACAAGAGATTTAGCTATGACAATATTTGTAACATGTGATGCAATAAATACGAAGAACGACCCTCCAGCTATAATAATATGGCAGGAAGTTATATATATATATATATATATATATATATATATATATATATATATATATATATATATATATATATATATATATATATATATATATATATATATATATATATATATATATATATATATATATATATATATATATATATATATATATATATATATATATATATATATATATATATATATATTGTTCAAAAAAAGAAACGCATAGCTACTGAATGCACACACATAGCCATAATTTTGACATTCAATAACTTTTTTTTAATTTAATGAGTTAATTGTTCAAATTGCACACAAGAATACCTTAGGGTCCAACTAATCAATTGACAGTTGTTTTGCATCTGGGTCACGAGAGTTTTTTGGCATACGGGCTTTCCCGTTAGTATGGTGTGTGGCCTCCTCTTGCATCGATCAGCGACTGGCATCTCCTGGGCATGGATGCGATCAGACGTCTGATGTGGGCCTGTGGGATGGCTGCCCACTCTTCCTGGAGTGCCTGGAAGAGATCACGACGATTGGCTGGAGCAACGTCTCGGCGACAAACACGTCTATGCAGCTCATCCCACAGGTGCTCAATCGGACTCATGTCTGGAGACAGGGATGGCCAGGGAAGGGTGAGAATGTTGTTGGCAGTCAGGAACTGCGTGGTCAACCGTGCACAATGGGGTCTGACGTTGTCCTGTTGAAACACAGACATTTGGGCAGCCAAAAGTGGAAGGACATGGGGTCGAAGAATTTCATTGACGTATTGTTGCGCATTCAAGCCTCCTTCAATGTGCACCAATTGACTCCTTCCGTTGTAACTGATCATTCCCCACACCATTGCACCTCCACCACCGTGCGGCGGAGCTTCACCAGCGCAATTTTGGGCAAAACGTTCATTTCGCCTACGCTAGACCCTACGCCGTTGTGGTAAAATGGGATGTTATAAATATTTATAGGGGACTTAGTGTACTGACTGAGATCAGCTGTGAAGGTATCTGTATCTAATAGGTGTAGTGTTTTACAGATAACCTTACTTGCTACCACATTTATACCTCAGTCAGAATTATTCTGGAATATTGTGATGACTACGTTAAATGTCTAGGGTTATGTAAATGATGAAGTGTAAGTCACAACAACAACAGACAGATAAACAATTTAATTTATTCCACTACACTTGACAACACTGTGACACTCACACACATTTAACACTCTATAAGACTATCTTAATTGAGTCAATGGTAAAAGTTCAAATATATATGTATTAATTACTTTCACTAATATATATATCCTGATTCAACTACACAGTGAACCAGGAATCACAATCAAATGTAATCACAAGTTATATGTACAGAATTTATAAATATGAACCGTGTAGTGCCATATTTTATTAATATTATCCTATGTGTGTCAGTTGTGTAGTAGTACTATGAGGTAATACTGGTTTTGTTTTTCAAGCTATGTTGTTATTTGTCATCATGACTTCAAGTGTTTGTTTATCTTGGAAATAGTATGGGGAATCTTCACCGTTCCTATCAATTTAAACAATGTATTGACTATCAGTTTTACTATAATGTCAAGTTTTGAGGGGGCACATAATGTTGAGCTCCTCTGGCCACAGAGGCTTAACTTTCGTGATGGCGGCAGGAAAAGACTCCTCTGCTCGATTGCTTCCCTGTGTTCTGGAGACACCTCACTAGTCGCTATCTGGACCCAGGAGTATGCTGTCAGCCTCCAGATTCAGCAAAGCTCAGACCAGGTGCTGCTCAATAACTTTAGGACCACAGTCCCTGAAACAAGAAGGTTGTACCTCCTACTTCATAACTAATTTATAATCTATTTCCAGACTGAACACAATACATAACAAACACTGAGTTCAGAGCGGTAGGCCAACTGTCAGCTTCATCTGAAACAATTTACACCAGTATACTCTTCCCTAATGGTCACTACGCCTCTGCAATTCCAGCATTAGTTCTTTCTATTCAATAAGATAGGTGTCAGTGTACTGTTTGGCAATTCCATGCAGTTTTACTTTTCTCCGACACCTTCTGTTCAGGTTGGAGCACTATATAGGCCTTGTCTCATGTTCGCTACTGAACCACACACATATACAGACATAAATTATCAATTTACATTCAATTTTCATTAAAAAGATATTGAATATATCAAGCTTACCACAATTCATGGAATAATACACAGTTACGTTGACTGGCAATGAATATAGCACAATTTCGATCTGCCGATGTCCCAGGCTTTTATTTAGAAAAATATGCACTGGCGCTCAACGCACTGGTTCTTTAGTAAGTTTATTTGAAAATGTGGTGCTGAACTAACGCTTCTAATTGCCTATATTGGCGGGTCTAACCAATCGAGCCATGTTTACACAAGCGTTTGAAAAAAAGTACCCTTCCTTCCGTCTCCCCTAACAACAAAAGATAGTATTTGTAGCCCGACTAATCGTGTTTAGCCTTACATTTACTTTCCGCCAATCAAATAGGAGGTAACATGTTGGCCTATTTCCCGTACAATGGTGGTGTCAAAATCTGCCACTGAGCGATTCTGATTGTGGGGTTGTCTGACACCCTCACTATTTCTTTTGGCTATAATTTGTTAATTCCTAGACTATTTGCGTAACGTTTAACATATTCTTTGTCAGCAAGTCCTAAGGAACCCAACTATATAAATTTTATGGGGCTAAGGGGCTGCGTTCAAAATATGCATTTTCTTCTACCTCCTGTTCACTTCGAATACGATGTGGTGTCTGGGTACTGTAATGTTTTCAAACGTAAACCAGTATAATGTCATATTTCCTAATAAGCATGTCTCAGGATTTTAAAACCTAACTCTCGTATGGGTAGTGTTTTTTATCACTGTCCATTTGAAAAAAGTTAGTGCTTGTGGCCTTACACGCGTGATGTCATTAATTGTATAGCGAGACGCGTGTTAGTGTTGCATGTGTTCCGGCTTTCAGCCCTCCCTTTCTTTCTATCCTAAGTCCATCTGTCCGTTCGTTTAGGGTAACGTAGTGTATAAAATGACATGAATGGAATATTAAATATAGGTCAGCTTGCGTATCTCAAGGTTTTTCTTAGAAAGGCAGTACACGTTTTATTGTGTTGTGGAAACGCGTGTATGCTGCAGTAGGGTTTTACTATCAACGTGGAACGTTATAATTTGCAGACGAATTAGAAAACAAGGGGGATTTCGAGTACAGTCATTGTGACAGCACTGTTCTTTACCATTCTTCTTTCCTTTTATTGAAGTTATTTGTTAGGCTTTAAATTTACTTTTTAATTTATATATGTGGATTAGAATTTCACACGACAGCCGTCTATCATGACGCTGCAACAAAAAGAAAGATTCGTCACTAAACCAGACACGTCTCCATTGATTGTCAGCTGCCCAGGGACGATGCTGGTTGGCCCAAAGAAGTCGATTTTGGCGATGGCGGCGCGTAAGGACAGGTCCTCGGTGAGGTCGTTGTGCCCAAAGTCCAGCGTCATACAGTCTATTCCGGACAGTTTGATCAGACACATGACGTCCTGCAGGCAATTACTGGGCAGTTGAGGAAGCTGTTGTAAACCTGTCTCTGAGGTGACGAAGCCGAATAAAGCGATCCTCGCTGCTGTTGTCACTCTGGGTCGTCCACTGCGATGCCGGTCTTCAACTGAGCCAGTGGCTTGGAACCGGTGCCAAAGTCGACTGATGGTACTCTGATGCACGGTTAGATGCCTGGCAACCTGACTTGGACTTTCGCCTGCATGCAGTCGGCCAATAGCAATGTTCCTTAAATTTATCGATAGAGACACCATAAATGTCTGCTTGAAAATGAACTGAATTTTTTTTTGTGTAGCGTTATCCTTTTATAGGGTTTCAGTTGTGTAGTCAGTGAATAGTGTTCACCCCAAATGTTGTTGCTTTCACGTGCGCGCAACATGAGCTGTGGTAAAAAATTGCGTCATAAACACTATTGACCACTGCGTTGTAACGATTACAAAAACGAACGCAATTCAGGTCAACACGTGTATTTGACGCTGTAAAGAACATTTGAGGCTGGTTTTTATATACCCTCGCACCAAATTTTACTTACAAACTCATAAAAACGCGCCCTCGGATAGCTATGCGTTTCTTTTTTTGAACAGTATATATAATAGCCCCCTCAGTCATAACTGACTATACGAATGCGCCCTCAACTGATTATTTTCCTGTTCCTTTCGACGTTTTCTCCTCTCTTCTGCTTGTTATGTGAGCTTCTTTTCGCCCAATCTGAGGTGGCGCCTCAGATAGCAGCGCCATTTGGTGCGATCGGCTGCTTCATCCTCCCAAGAAGCTGGATTTATGTCCAGTGCCCTCATGTCTCTCTTGCACACATTTTTAAATCATAGCTACGGTCGCAAAAAAACCAAATTTTTTTTGCTATCTGCCAGTTGTCCGTATAATATATATATATATATATATATATATATATATATATGATATATATATATATATATATATATATATATATATATATATATATATATATATATATATATATATATATATATATATATATATGATAGGAAACTCTATACAGAGCGATACAACAGGAGGCAATCTGATTATCAGAAGCGGTCCCCCGTCGAACAAGTGTTTCGGCCCTGTATACTACTTTACACTCTAAGGGGAGCGGGCCCACCTAGGTCATGGCTCCCAAGTGTCTCCGCCTCCTGTTGTCTTATGCAGAAAATGAACCCACTCCACCTTGGTTGCAGCTTTAGAATCCACAATTCTGCCAGCCGAAGGCAATTGTGAAAGTAACCGTTATGTTGAAAACATATTATTGTGCCACAGCACACCACGACTAGGGACAGACACTGACCCACCTGCGCAAAGCCAACGAGGCTTGAAGCCACTGCACGCTAGCAACTGAAATCTACTTGCGCCCGACACCTCATATAATATTCGCCGCATGTTGCCTGTAAGCCACTGTCCTTTCACCAATACAACGAAAAACTCAGTGTATTGCGGACTTAGAAAAATTTTCCACATTCCGGATGTTTCCTGTAACGCAGGTGGGGATAGAGTTTACTGTCCCAATTTCCATAGCCCATTGCGGTTGTTCCACTGCCAGCATGATGCCTTTTCCGCAGTTTTACTAAGCCTCTTCAGTGCCCTTGTTCTCGACTGTCCCCTCAGCCCCAACAGTTTCAATAAATCATACACTGATGCAGCCACGAGCCCTCTTGCACCCACCTCAACAGCCATGACCCTTGCAGTGAACCCATCGTGTCTGAGATCCGCGGCCAGATCACTATACTTGGCCGCCTTGAACAAATATTGCTCTTCCAATCTTGATTCAAATGGCACGGTAAGTTCAATCAATATAACCTCGTGCGATGATGAAGAATGCAGCACTATATCCGGCCGTCTTCGAGATTTCCTGATACTGTCTGGATATGCCCCTCGTCCAGGTAGGTCTACCGCCATCTCCCAGTCTTTTGCATAGTCAATGAGAGATGGTACACTTCTACGTACCTGATTTACTCGGTTTTGGGTGTGCTGACTTTCCTGCTCTCAGAAACTATGTGTTTGCGGTGTTCGGCCTGAAATTGCTATTCGCATTCGTCCTTGCTAGATCTATTGTCGCAGCCAGCTCATTTAGCACTTTGTTGTGGCGCCATGTGTATCTTCCTTGCCCTAATAACACCTTGGAATCTGACAGCACGTGTTCAAGTGTCTGCCTCTCATGGCACAGGGGGCGCTGCTCATCATCTGACTTTCCCCATCTCACAAGGTTTGTGGCCGATGGCAGGAGGTCATACATTGATCTAATAACGAAGCTTAGCCTAAGAGGTGCCATATGCCATATTTCATTCCATGTCAAGGACCTTTGCAGGGCTCCTTCCCATGTAGTCCATTGGCCTTGTTGGGCCTGCTGCACCGCTTTTTGCAACCTCTTATCATTCTCAGCTCCTGAACTACCATGTCTCTGCGCTCCCTACTTGATGCTTGGACCACCAGCGGATGTCTCCATGACTGTCGTGGTTGAGTTAGAGTGTAGAGTATTTGTCGAGTTGGACAATAGTATTGAAATCGACAAGGGATAGTGGACTGACAGAGTTATAGCTTACACATAGATAAAGTGTAATAGGAGGTGGACTTGAGACAAACCTGGAGAAGAGTTATTAAAGTTATTACTCTCTCCAAGCCCTCAACACACTTATACTGTCTAAGCACCTCCTGCTCTCACTCTTTTCTCTTATCAAAGTAGAGATTATAGTAAAGAGCTTGAAACAATTTAATTATGGATGGAAGGGTCGTGAACAGCGCATTAATAAATGTGTAAACTTTATTAAAGAAGAAAAGCATGAAAATAATGCATCTCATCACAACAACATAAAATTACATCAATAATCAAAATATGCCAAATACACCAACAACACACACACAACCAACCATAAAACCTGCAGAACACGGAGAAATAAATAAACCGAGGGACAGTCCGTCCGCTTTCGTGGGACCAAATGTAATAGCTCCAATGTCTTTACGTAAATATATACTCCATGGGTGATGGAATTGACCTGTAAATCCAATGAAGGCGCTAACTTTGGGGACCCCTAATTGCGTGAGGGGGGCTGGAACTCTGTATTTATCTCTGGTTTACCAAATGAATAGGCTGAGTGTCAGTCTGTCCGCTTTCATGGGACCAAATGAAATAGCTCCAATGTCTTTACGTAAATATATACTCCACGGGTGATGGAATTAACCTGTAAATCCAATGTAGGCGCTAAACGTTGGTGCCCCTAATTGCACGAGGGGGACTGGAACTCTGTCTATCTCTCCTTCTGACCAAATAAACAAACTGAGCGACAGCCTGTCCGCTTTCGTGGGACCAAAGGCGCTAGCTCCAGAAAAGTGTCTTACATGTAGATCCTTCAAGGTGAGGGAATAAGCGTACAAAACCTTCCTCGGTGGTGCTAAACGTTGGTGACCCCTAATTGCGTGAGGGGGGGGGGGGGGGCTGGAACTCTGTCTATCTTTGGCTGGCCGCTCCTAAGTGTGAGGTTCTACATAACCCAGAAATACACCAGACGAAGTTATTTGAGGACAAAGAGTCCCAGGCGCTCTTATCCGGCGCTATTGCTTGCTTGGCATTAAATCCGGTTTAGGCTGGTTTGACTGTGGTTGACTGAGTGCCCCCTTTAGGCACACAAAGGCTGGTGATTGAGATTCTGCTATAGACCCTGAGCTGATTGATATGCTGGAAGCCGCCATGCTCTGACTGGCGCTCAATAGGCGAGTAGGAGACTACTACTGCAACCGATGATTTCAGATTTAGCGTTGGCTCGTTACACTACGTGAGCTTAACTTCCGTGAGTGGGAAATGGCGTTGACAACAGACGGGTTTTGGATCAGGTAGGGGGGTTTGACGACTCGTGATTGCTAGCTGTATTCAGAATCCCTCTAGAACGAAGAGAATGTGACATTCTTTGCCTGACTGGAGACTTGACTCTAGCAATTCGGTATCCCTGAAACCCGAAAAATGACTAGAGAAAGGCCTTAACATTTAGTTCTGTGTTAAAGTCTGCCTTATCTCATGATGGTCCATCTCGGGCCAGGAAAATATTCACGAGTGTGTTAGTCTATTAAGACTAACCAGATTTATAGTTTACATACAACGCCACACAGGACACCTGCATGACATGATTCTACAGATGTATCGGCGTAATGCGTAATAAAGAGTAAGACAAAGGTTATTCTAGAGACATCAGAAGTCAACAACCGCAAGAAAGTTCCTTCAGGTAGAGAAATGCATAATATTATGCGAGCTCTAACTCGTCTAAGGGGCAAAACCCAGAGACTGACCGCGATTTTTATCTCCCTCTTGTTTCGAAGATGAAACGGTTACCCAGGCCTCAAAGGGTACCACCCGCTAGCATACCGTTTCTTCACAGAAACCTGTTCGCTCGTTCAAACGCTTTAAGCGTAACAGAAATGTTTCTCTGGTCAAACGAACACCAGGTGCGCTGATGTAACGTTATCTGACCGTTAAAGGCCAGAACGTAAACAAAGCGCGGGGTGGGTCTGCGAAGGGGGAAATTCAGATAGAATATGAAAATACAAAATGTCAAGGAAACCCGAACATTAAAAAGTAATAACATATGGAATGGAATGGTAAAATAAATTAACAGTCACTGTGACAATGACCAAATCCCCGTCTATTCGTTTGTGTGTATCCGATTACCTCCCTCAGTTTGAGCGACTCTTGGGCAGCATCAACAGCTTCTTCTACTCTCCACTTCCTTCCCGTTTTCAGTGTGGGCTGAATGGACTTAACCACGTCATCTGCTGACTCGCGTAGCATCATTGCAAACCTTGCCTTTCCAACTTTGTACTCTTCAACAACTGACTTGAAAGGAAGCAGAAGTTTTGACTTTTTGCAGTACAGTGCTACGTCTGACAGAGCTGGTGGTATCCCTAGCCATTTCCTCATGAACGTGTTGACCTTCTGCTATATAGCTTGCGCTGTACTTGTGCTTATTTCGTATATAAGCAGTTGGCTACAGCAGCTTAGGTATCAACATGAACTGGAGGCCCCACAGTTTAAATTTTCCTAGGAGTCCGCTTTGGTCTGTGATCTGTAGACCTCTGTCTGCCATTTCTATTGTCTGTTGCACTGCCTTCAAGTCTTTTAATGAGGCATCGTACACCCTGCCAAGACTTTTAACAGGTTTCTCAATGACAGTAGGGATTCTTTGGTTGGAAACCATGAATATGACCTCCGCTATCTTCTCTTTCCTGACTGATAACCTTCTCGACTTCTTGGGTTTGAAGCTCATTCTGCACCAGCTGACTAGTTCACCCAGGCGTGCTAACATCCTCCGGGCTTGATGTTCATCTGATGTCAGAATTGTTGTGTCATCCATCAATGCTTTGAGCGGTGGCATGTGACACATTCCACTGAGCTTTGGACATATAGCCATTCCTTCAGCCGCATTGAGGATTACCTGCATAGCCATCACGAATAGTATCGGAGAGATGGTACATCCCACCGCAATTCCAACTTCAAGGCCAATCCACTTCGTTTTATACTCTCTGGTTGAAAATCTGACAGAGAACCCTGCGAAATAATGCTTCAGCATTGGTGCAATCTCTTGTGGAACATGATACATTTCTAAGGCCTGCCCTAATGGAGAACGTAGACATCACTGCAGCTTGGTCCTCTTGCTAACAATTGTGTACCAAAATATTTATGTGCTTTTGCAGGGGTAGTTTCTGTATCAATGTATTGTACATGCAGAGGCTGCAAGTTTCATACACAACCTCAAATTAGTCGCCTCTAACGACATGACTGAGGATGCAGTAGTCCTTTCTTGCATGATATAACCCTATGTTATATATAATAATATAAATATAAATAAATAAATAAATATAAATAAATAAATAAATATTTATATATATATGGGAGCCGCGCTGGTGTAATGGCTACAACATTGTACTGGCGACCAGGTTTTCAGGGTTCAAGCCCGGGCGTCCGAGTTTGAAGGAATGTTTACGACCAGGAATTTGACTGAATAACCTGAACGACTCCTGCACATAAACCCCCTGTGGATGGGAAGGAGCGAAGCTCCTGACCTGGTTGAAAGGAAAGTCCACTGACCCCCCCAGCCTCGCAATGACATGTCATTGGGCCAAAAGGGCTGGAAAGCTCGAGTGCCGCTGGTTACAGAAACACTTTATATATATATTGTGGTGAAGTGGGATGTTATAAATATTTATAGGGGACTTAGTGTACTGACTGAGATCAGCTGTGAAGGTATATATATCTAATAAGAGTAGTGTATTATATATAACCTTACTTGCTGCCACATATGTATACCTCAGTCAGAATTATTCTGGAATAGTGTGATGACTACGTTATATGTCTAGGGTATGTGTATGATGAAGTGTAAGTCAAAACAACAACAGACAGATAAACAATTTAATTTATTCCACTACACTTGACAACACTGTGACACTCACATACATAAAACACTCTACAAGGATATCTTAAAGGAGTCACTGATAACTTTTCAAATAACAATATGTATTCATTGCTGTCATGAATGAATATGTGTCCTGATTCAAATACAAAGGGAACCAGGAATCACAATCAATTTTAATTACAAGTTATATGTACAGAATTTATCAATATGAATATTGTAGTGACATATATTAAAAGTATCCTATGTGTGTCAGTTGTGTAGTAGTAATATGAGGTAATACTGGTTTTGTTTTGTTCAAGCTCTGTTGGTATTTGTCATCATGACTTCAATAGTTTGTCTTTATTGGAACTAGTATTGGAGATGTTCTCAGTTCCTGATATTAAAACAATTTAATTCCCCTCTTAATGTTATTTTTACAATGTCATTTTAAGATGGGGGTACATAATGTTGAGCTCAGCTGGCCACATCAGCTTATCTTGCGTGATGGCGGCAGGAAAAGACTCCTCTGCTCGATTTCTCCCCTGGGCTCTGGAGACACCTCACTGATAGCTAAATGGACCAAGGAGTATGCTGTCCGACTCTGGCTTCAGCAAAGCTCTGACCAGGTGCTGCTCAATACCATAAGGCCACGGTCCCACAATTTATGGAAATAAACACAGATACGTTGACTAGCAATGAATTCTGGCACAAATACTGGCACAAATTCCCATCTGCTTATGTTCCAGGCTTTTATTTAGCAAAAATATGAGCTGGCTTCAACGCACTGTTGCTTTATCAAGCTTATTTGAACTAGTGGTCTCGAACTAACGCTCCTAAGTGATTATATCAGCGAGTCTGGCCAATGGAGCCACGTTTCGACAAGTGTTTGAAAAAATTTTACCTTCCTACGTCTCCCCTAACAACCAAGGATAGCATTTATAGTCCGACTAATCGTGTGTAGCCTTACATATCATTCCAGCCAATCAGTTCAAATGTAACTTGTGGCCCATTTCCCGTACAATGGTGGTTTAAAAAAATCTACCACTGAGCGATTCTGATTTTGGGTGTTGTCTGACAGCACCATCATTTTATTTTGGCTATAACTTGTTAATTCCTAGACTATTTGCATAACACTTAACATATTCTTTGTCATCAAGCCCTAAGGAACCCAAATATACAAATTTAAAAGAGCTAAGTGGCTGCGTTCAAAATATGCAATTTCTTCTACCTCCTGTTTCGAAGATGTGCTGTCTGGGTACTGTAATGTTTTCAAACGTAAACCCATCTAATGTTATCTTTTCTAATAAGCGTTTTTCCGGATTTTAAAACCTAACTCTGGGAAGGTTAGTGTTTTTATCACTGTCCGTCTGAAAAAAAAGTTAGTGCATGTGGCCTTACACGCGTGATAGTAGTAATTGTGTATCGCGTTACGCTTGTTGGGGTGGCATTAATAGCGAGACACGTGTTTCGTGTTGCATGCGTTCCTGATTTTCAGCCCTCCTTCTCTCTTTCTATTTGAGTCCATCTGTTCGTTCGTTTTGGTAACGTAGTATAATTAATGTTAGGATTAATTTAGGTCATTACGCAGTGTGCCTCAATGTTTTTCTTAGAAATGCAATACCCGTTTTAATGTGTTGTAGAAACGCTTGTATTTATGCAGTGGCTTATATTTAACGTGGAAACGTTACAATTTGCAGACGAAGCATAAAACAAAGGGGATTTCGAGTACATTCTTTGTGACAGCACTGTTATTTTACCATTGCTCTTTTCTTTATTAAATTTATTTGTTAGGCTTTATATTTACCTGATAATTTATATATGTGGATTAGAATATTTCACGACATATATATATATATATATATATATATATATATATATATATATATATATATATATATATATATATATATACTGAAGCACATTAAAAACGCTTACTTAGTCGTTCCCCTTCTACCGTAGAGAGCGAATGGCTGCTGGAATGGAAAGTGCATGATTAAACTCACGGGTTTGTGTACAGACTACATGAAAACAATGAAAGTTACACGTGCAACACGATTCCCAACAACTATGACCCTGAAAATGTGTACACGTTGTGGCAGTATACTCGGTATTAAAAGGCCGTTGAGACAAAACACCCAGTACATGTGCTTGAAATGCCACGACTATCTGAAAACGACCGCCAAACGAGCCATTGGTATGTTGGAAAAAGGAATGAGGTCGCGGGCCATTGCCAGAGGGATGAATTGCCACCACAGCACTACGTCTCAATGAACGTTACGGAAGCACTGACAGTGCCCAGGATAGACTTCGGAGTGGCCAACCACGAGTTTTTACCCCTGCGCAAGATCGTCATATTGTGCGCAGTCACCTAAGGAATCGTTCTCTCCCGGCAAGTCAAACAGCAAGAGCAATAGTGGGTAGACGTGGGCAAGTCTCTCGAATGGAGTCATACGACGACTCAGAGATACAGGCCTTACTGCAAGACGACCTTATGTTGGGCCAAACTTGACTCACAGACATCGTCAGCAGCGCCTGCAATGGGCAGAGCAACATGTCAGATGTACAAGTTTCTGCAGTGGAATGCTGTCCTATTCACAGAGGAGAGCAGATTCAACATATCCTTTGCTGATGGACGTATGCGGATTTGGCCACGATGTGGACAGCGCTTTGCAGAATGCTGTGTTCGTCAACACAACCGATTTGGAGGTGGCAGTATTCACATTTGGGGAGGATTCAGTTTTCACCATCGCTTGCCTCTTCACGTCTTCCGTGGAAATGTTAATGCTGTGACATATCGAGATGAGGTTCTAGATGCATTGGTTGTTCCTGCGTTCACAAATTATCCAGACTTGCAGCTTCTCCAGCAGGATAACGCACGTGCGCACACCGCATGCATTACGCAGTAATATCTACAGTAGCAGAACATTGTGACGATTGATTGGCCTGCCCTATTACGAGACATGTCCCCTATAGAACATCTGTGGGACGAGCTTGGACGCAGAGTCTACAGGCAAGGTTCTCCAGCTAATCTGCAACAGCTCGAAGCTGCTCTTACACGTGAATGGGACTTGATTCCCCGGAATTTCCTTCATAGACTTGTGCGTTCCATGCGGAGCCGCTGCCAAGCTTGCTTGCAAGCACACGGTGGACATACCAGATACTGAGTATAGTGTGAATGAATTTTTTTATTGGTTGCATTTTTGGTTTTCTCCCTTGCCTGCACAGAATGCAATGAATTTCATAACAATCAAATGTACAAATTAATGACCAGCATGGATTCATAGGAAAATAAATAAAGATTCCAAATATGTAAACTTGTAAACACTTACATTTACATTTCACACTCTGTTCCTGGATTATACAGGTGGTGCGTTTTTAATGTGCTATAGTATATATATATATATATATATATATATATATATATATATATATATATATATATATATATATATATATATATATATATATAATATATATATATAATATATATATATATATATATATATATATATATATATATATATATATATAGCATATATAGCATATATAGCATATATAGCATATATAGCATATATAGCATATATAGCATATATAGCATATATAGCATATATAGCATATATAGCATATATATATATATATATATATATATATATATATATATATATATATATTTTATATTATTATATACAACAAAGGGTTATATCTGTCCTCTTTTCCTCGGTTTTATCCTCTTTCCCACTATGAGACTGAGAGTCCGGGCGGCTTTTTTCAAAAGTGCATTTTGTCTTACTTTTTTTCGGAGATTGAACATGACTTAGAATTAGGTCTGTTTTATGCAAGTAAATTCATTAAAGTATTTTGACGAGTAACTATTGAACGAAGTGAAAGGAATGTAGTTCAGTTGTTTTAAATTGTGTTCAATCTGTGCTAATCATTCTTCAGCAGCATTTGTGTCAAGATTCTGTGCCCTTGAAGATTCCGATTATGCTTGTTGAAATGAAGAGACGGACTTGACAATTTGTGATATAATTTTCGTGGTGATAATAAATGCATGTAAATCAGTTGTTTAGAAGACTTAGAGATATCGATAACACTATTAGAAGATGTCCCATATTTTTTTTATGAAAGACCTTACACGAAGATGGGCGAGCTTCTGGTCAATATTTAATTGATAAAGATGTTGCATTTGTCGATGCAAGTGCTGTGATCAACTTAACAATACGACATTTGTTCAAAGTAATACTAATGATGAAGGATTCATACAGGAGCTGGCACATGAGAATTGATTCAAATTTTTTAAACTATCAGTAAACATTTATTTGCATTCTGAACTTCCAATTATTGCATAACATTTCTTTGCAGCACCTGATCACAATACACACGTGGACAGTCTTATTTCATTGATGGAAAGTTACCTGACAAAATACAGATACAGTCTCTATGTGAATTCCATCAATTGAATTTCGATTCCGCAATATAATTTTTTTTTTAAAGTGTTATGCTGTTAATTCCAAGATTATTTAAAATGAAACACTGAATTGTTGAAGAAGACATTGTCCGCAACCAAATAAATAAAGACATACTTTTATAATAAATAAAATAATAATAATTTTATCAGTACTTATTTACATGTGGAAAGTTAATTTATGAGGTTAAAATGATTTAAAAACATACACTTTAAAGGAAATTTTATTTCTTTTGTTTTTTCTAACCTTAATAAAACAAGCTCTGTCATCAGAATCATGCATTAATAGATTTAAATTAATGTCCTTTTTTTGTCCTACTTTTTGGCGTGTATTCTTCTCATTTTCACGTTAGAAAGTAAGAAAATGTCCTCTTTTTGTTAAAAACGAGGTTGGTCACCTCGGAAACGAGGGCAGACAATGGAAATAGCAACGGGCCGTAGAAGTCTTCAGTCATGCGAAACAATAAGGAAAAAACACCGCAAAAACCCTGTTAATTTAGTTTGAATTGTATTATGTAAATATAATCCCATTGCAGTTACTGTCGCAGGGGTTGACGCGTTCGGAACTTCACAGTACTAGGTTTCAACCGTATGCCTTTGCCTTTCTTAACTTATGAGCTGAGTCGACTTCCTATTAACAGCTGGGTGGAGCGTGAAAATTAGGTTTCGAACGCGGTAACTTTGCATTGCGAACTAAGCGCTCTGACCACTTTGCCATAAGATCAACAGCGTTCAGAACTAACTGCATATTGGCTGGATACATACGCGTATGGTTAAAAAATGATCACGACGCGACCTTTGAGCTTGATCTTGAGCTTCAGCTCCTTGAGATGTGACATGTTGTCAACGAGGAAAGAATGTCTTTTATTTTTAGCGATTTTGTACCATTATACTTGATAGAACGCATACGGATTGTGCCAATTTTATATTATAAATTCATCTTTTTGCCTCTTTATACTCTTAATTTGTAAGATAATAAAAAAAACTACGAGCCCGGAAAATTTTAACAACCGGTTCGGGCGATCCGGTGCGAACTGGCTGAATGACACTACAACTTGTATTTAAAGCAACTTACTATATACAACCTTGCGTACGAAACAACCCATTACAACTGTGCATACATAGCTATCTATTGCGGCACTGTGTTTAAAAGCAACCCATTAAGACTTCGTTAACGTGCATTTTTAAAATCGACAGTTTAAAAAAAGACCTCACTGTCGACCGTATATACACACACGCATTTTATATAATTAAAGCGCGTAAGCCAATATTTGTATGCCTCGATCACATGGCTTATACACTTCACAGTTTTAGAACTTGGATGCCTTTAAATTTGTAAAGTTATTGATTCATCGATCATCTGAAATGTTATTTTTTTCTCCATTCTTATTCGTACGTACCCATCTCTAAATACAAACATTGTTGCATGGATATGCACCTGAGAGATTTCGGTTTGCAAATGTTCACGACCAAACATAGAGATATTTGTATTTAAAACATTTCGTCTCCCAACATCGGAATTTGTGCACAATTTTCGGATATGGGAAATGAAGCACACCATTACAATGGGCTTCATATTTACTTAGCCTTTCGAGCCGTTAGTTTCATACCACGCCGATTGACAGAGTGAGTTATAGCGCTTGCCCCTGGCAGCAAAGTTACGGGGTTCCAGAGTCGAAAGTTAGCAGCATCGCGCTCTAGTCTGCCCAGCTGTAAATGGGTACCTGACTTTGCTCCTGAGTTAGGGAAGGCAAATGCAACGATGAACAGAACTGGTCACTCCACCTCATAAAGCTGGACCTAGTATAGATTAAGTTTCTAATAATTCACTCGATTCCTGGAGCACTGCTGGAACTGCCTTAAGTTTCCTATCAAATCCACTTTTTCTCTCTATACTCTTTTTTTTTTTCATCCGTGTCTCATCTCTCCCCCCTTCCCACCTCTTTCTAGTCCAGCTTTTTGTTGTGTCTCCACTTCTGTGTGGCCCTATCCTTTGTCTGACATCATTTTTGTCTTTCGGTCACTATTTTTCCCTTATCTTTATTATTTTTTTTCTGTCTATCGTGTTTAAATGCCATTCATTTCACATCGTGTAACAGTTTGTTTCATCCATTTTCTGCTGGCTGCAGGAATGTATCTGTGTCATGTGTGTAATTTTGTTGTTGTCAATCTTCTTTCATCGCTGATATTTTCTTTCAAATTCACTCTGCTGTTTTTTTGTTTGTAGTAATAGCAGCGGTAGTGGTGGTGGTAGTAGTAGTAGTAGTGGTAGTAGTGGTGGTATTAGTAGTATTAGTAGTAGTAGTAGTAGTAGTAGTGATAATGTGACCGTGGCGGTTTTTGGTCTTACTTGAAAAGGTTCATGTAGCAGGCAGGACAAAGTAGTAGTAATAGTAGTAGTACATGGCAGTGGTGGCAGTGACAGTAGTAGTAGTGGTAGTCACAGTAGTAGTGGTACACTGTATACCGGATATAACACGAGATCGCTTTTACCGCCGTCAGGCTTCAGACCTGAATTTTGCTGATTTCCCCCTTTTCACGTGCTTCACATTTGAACGATTCACGAATTGATACAGTGCATTTCCCAGTTTGATGAACACATTACATTGTTACATTTTAACGATTCAGGAATTGATCCATCGCAATTCCCAGTTTGATGAACATATTACACTGTTACATTTGTGACGGTACGTCTTACTTTGTCATTTCTTTTTCTTCATTTTTCTCACACCGATCGTCGTTTTATTTGGCATAATTTTTGCCTTGTCATTCATTTTTACTCTGTACGTCGGATCAGTAGAGTTAAGTCTCTAACACTTCATTCCTCGACTGTTTGTGTTACGTCAGGTTTATTGACCCGGGCAGAGATAATATTTTATCACGTATTATCAGGCTGACCATCTTTTCATAGCGACTGTGCCTGTATACTCAAGCTTTTTTTTTTTAAATAAAGTTTTGCCTCGTTTTAGCGAGGCGCGTCGCGTTCAACCTAGACGGTTATATTAAGGCGCATATCCAAACACAAAAGACCCTTAGGTCTGAGATTTAATTTCCTATATATATTCAAGCTTGCATTGTGCACGGTCTATGCAATCTGTGATTTTCACTAAGAACTGAGAATACAGTGTGATGAAAACACAGACACAGATCACACAGAGAGACTGCAGCGCACAAGTCATATCAGCGACTCCTAAAAGCCAGAAAGAAAAAGGAGACATTGGACTAAGAAATTCCACAACTATAAATAACAGATCGAGTATTGGGCAACTTTGGAATTCACAAGTAAACCCGCATTTTTAATACAAGACTGGAAACTTAAAGAGCTTTAATTAACAAGACTGGAATCCTAGGAATTTGATCACAAGTCATAGAGGAATTAAACAAACGTTTTCCCAGGCCAGGATTTTGCAGAACACCCGCCGTCAGAGGAATAAACTCATTTCCAGACCTAAGTGATTTCGAAGCTTCTAATACAGAGCTGTGTCCAGTCTAAATCTGTGCAAGGAGATTGTGTATTCCTAAAATTTTGGGGTAAGTGTAAACAGTTTATTTACTAATGTAAATTCTACAGGTTTCTTGCTAAGTGGTTATACGCAAGGCTGGTAGCCTCATCATATGAAAATAGTATATACATGAACCTCTACTTCAAGAGCTGGTGGTTGTATCTGACTAGTCGTGAGGGAAACCCGACAGCAGAGCGACTCCAGACTCCGACGGGAGTAGTGATGAGTAATGAGTGATGATTACCTCACATGTGCCTAAGGTATAACATATTATCTTGTTAGATTTATGTACCTTTTTTAATTGTTATTCAGGCAAATCATTATTCACGCACTCCAGGCGCAATTTCCTAGTTAACACCCAGAAGGATATTGGTGAACTTTCATCATATTCCCTGAGTTACAATGTGTACTCGGGAATTTAATTCTTCTGAGAGGTTAACAGTGGTGGGTGGAGCGCATGACAATGGGCCTGTTAGTTTTTGGCGAACAAATGTACTTAGCAGGCATTTATTTCTTTCTATTTGTTTAAAGTTTGTGGTTACAAGCCATTAGACGATTTGTGGTACTGACGCCCATTGTGAGGGAAAAGCATCCACCTTAACCGCCTACAGTGGAGGAGAGTGTGGAAAAGGCTTCCGTCATCACAGAATTGATGAACCACAGCTGCAGGACTCTCTTATAAAAGTTAAGTGCTTGTAAAAAGGCAACAGCAAAAAGGACTTTTGATATATCCTCACCCTAAATCTCTGTGAAGAGAAAATTTGATTCCAATATAAAATCACCAGCAATTTATTTATTTTAAACTGTTAATACTAATTGATTATTAAATTTATTACCTGTTGTTTTAAAACTAAACAATCATAGTCGATTCAGTTTGTTAATATGTATGAAAGCAAACGTATGAGCCAGATTCTTTAATATATATATAAATACCTAGACATATATTTACCTCTAAACAGAGCTATATTTTATAAGAGGAATTTCGTTGGATTACACCAACTGGGGGCTTGAACGGGCTAAACCATTGCTTAAATCTTTCACAAAAGGCGACGGACCAGATATAATGCGTTAACAATTGTTCAGCCCAATGCAACATTGTTCGTGACTTCTGGAAATATCTTGTGAAAGCTCCCTTAAGGTAGAAGTGTCATTAATCTTCTATCTACATCTCTGCCAAGAGTAATCTTGCGCGCAGGTAGATACATTGGAAGCCAATATTAGATACTCTTGAGATTTGGTCACTGTAGGACCACTACTGCAAAGCAGGGGAGGCAATCCTTGACAACATTTGAACGACTCGGGAATTGATCCATCGAAGTTCCCAGTTTGATGAACATATTACACTGTTACAGTTACATTTGTACGATTCACGAATTGATCCAGAGCATTTTCCAGTTTGATGAACATATTACACTGTTGCATTTGTTGATTTATTTTATTTTATTTATTTATTTAGAACATGTATAGGATTCATATCCTTTATTTGAAATCGATTATTGAAACAGAAAACAGAAGGAACGAGAAACAACGAAGCAGTTAACTCTAGACTCATTTAGTCGGTAAACCACAACGTAATCTGGTATATTGATTTCATCACGTGCTCATATCAGCAGTGTTCCTAATCATGGGCCCGCAATTATGAAATCATATCAGACAGCTATCTTAATGTAAAATCTGTTTAATTACAGTATTTATACAATGTTAATTTGTAGAACCTTGTTTGTTGTTATATGCGCTGATAGGACATACGATATTACGCGAACTCACTTATAACGTGCTGTCAAAATTTGGCAGTGTATCAGCAGTGGTTGTTGTAGTGTGACTGTGTAGTGTTTGGCCCTAATTGATAAGATTGTGTAGTGGGCCGGACGAAGTAATGAATTAGTAGTAGTAGTATTAGAATTAGTAGTAGTAGTGGTGGTAGTGGTGGTGGTGATGGTTGTACTGGTTTGACCGAGGTAGGGTTTGATCCTACTTAAAAAGATTTATGTTGCATGCAGAAACGAAGTAATAGTAGTAGTAGTAGTAATCGTAGTACTTGTAGCTGTGGTTGTGATGGTGTGGCTGTGAAGATACTTATCCGTACTTTCAAAAGATCTACGTAGCAGCACGAAGTATTCTGTAAATACAAAATCCTCGGTTTGAAAAGTCGATATTCCGCAAATTTCCCTCCACATATTTCCTGCTGATGAGAGAAGTGGAAAATAATGCTAGTAATGGTTTTTTATTTAAGAAAGCAAGAGGGCACGTTCGAGGTGGAAACGAAGAAATCCAGGGAGATTACAGCGTGTAATATGTAATCATTCTCATATTTATCCCTCTCAGGTTTTGCACTTTTCAGCTGTGTCATCACTCGCGTCAATATATGAATGGTTTGTCGAGTACTCGAACGCTCAGAGTTCCCATTCCGGTAAAGTGACTCGAATGCTCAGAGTTCCCATTCCGGTAAAGTGACTCGAACGCTCAGAGTTCCCATTCCGGTAAAGTGACTCGAACGCTCAGAGTTCCCATTCCGGTAAAGTAAATGTGGTAGCAGTTGAGGGTCGTCGTCATTCGTAATATGAACAACTTCACAATTGGCGGTTCTCAACCTTTAAATCTATGAGGTCCATTTCTATGATATTCAATCAATCGGAGTCAATTGGGGTAGGAGTGGCTAAGAAGTACGGCGTCCGCTTCGAATTCTAGAGGTACCAGGCTCGAATCCCAGTTGAGGGAATATAATTTATGGAAAAAAAATTTTCAGAACCATTGGTCCTAATGATGTCATACTTGCCCCCTGATCTCCTGGGTGGTGAGATCGGATGCCTAGCCTTCTAAGGGCGAAAAAGTAGGAGGCTCCGTGTGCAAATTGCGCACGTTAAAAATCTCACGGCAGTTGGAAATCGTAAAGAGTAGGCCTATTAAACCGCTGCCATGGCAAAATTTAAAAACACAAAAAAATTAGAAACCTACCCACCACAAAAATATTTATAGAATGTGTGATTCCTGTATACGCACATTGGGATTGTCGCCGGTGCTACTGAGTTCATGCACTATGCTGAGATCATCCTTGTGTGCTCTATGGGAGGAGATCGAAGCACTGATCGAGTTGTCCGTGTGCAATGATGATAGTCCTTTAAACCAAACCAAACCAAATCAATCGGTCGATCACTCAGTCAATACACTTTAACTCCAAAATGCGCATAGGCCTTCGATAAACACATGCCAAGTCCTCCAGTAGCGCTGTATTATCTTTCTCATCATTTTTGTGTCTGTCTCGAGTTCTTATCTCTGTGTTGTTTCTGTCTCGAGTTCTTATCTCTGTGTTGTTTTTGTCTCGGGTTCTTATCTCTGTGTGGTTTCCGTCTCGAGTTCTTATCTCTGTGTTGTTTCTGTCTCGAGTTCTTATCTCTGTGTGGTTTCTGTCTCGGGTTCTTATCTCTGTGTGGTTTCTGTCTCGAGTTCTTATCTCTGTGTTGTTTCTGTCTCGAGTTCTTATCTCTGTGTGGTTTCTGTCTCGAGTTCTTATCTCTGTGTGGTTTCTGTCTCGAGTTCTTATCTCTGTGTTGTTTCTGTCTCGAGTTCTTATCTCTGTGATGTTTCTGTCTCGAGTTCTTATCTCTGTGTTGTTTCTGTCTCGAGTTCTTATCTCTGTGTGGTTTCTGTCTCGAGTTCTTATCTCTGTGTTGTTTCTGTCTCGAGTTCTTATCTCTGTGTTGTTTCTGTCTCGAGTTCTTATCTCTGTGTTGTTTCTGTCTCGAGTTCTTATCTCTGTGTGGTTTCTGTCTCGAGTTCTTATCTCTGTGTTGTTCCTGTCTCGAGTTCTTATCTCTGTGTTGCTTCTGTCTCGAGTTCTTATCTCTGTGTTGCTTCTTGGTCTACAACTATTTCTCTTATCCTGGAGATTCCACAAAAGGACTGCCTTGTAATACTCGAAAATGGAGACAAGAATTGGAACACCGTAAACTACTTTGCATGTCGTAAAAGAAGCGACCAAGGAGGGTTAGGCAGAGTCCGCCTAGTCCTTCTTGTAGAAATAAGCTACAAAAACGTCTAGGAAAAGTCAAAAATTTGGCAAAAACTGCCGAGTATATAGCTCTTTGTCCCTTGAAGATTCTAGGGGTCTCTTAAGGAAAAGTCAAAATTAATAGTAGTGCACAGAGCTACAGAGGGCGGCTGAAGGTATAATTTCAAGTTAATACTTCGTATGGACAGAACTTGTTCTATGAAGTAGTTTTACGAAACTGGATACAAGTGGGCTTACTGCATAATGCTAGACATATGATATGATTGCTGACAGCGAGATTAGTTCTGAAATAAACAAACACAAACCAATGTAATTAAGTATTATTATGTAAGAAAGTACTACAATCAAATCTCTATATTCTAACAGCAAAAATAGGATATATACAACAAGTACTGCACAATGTATGGAAGATATTAACGAGACCCAAGTAACTGTCAACAGGAGAGAAAATACAAGTAATTGCTGTTTGTAACAACGAGGATCGCTTAGGATAACTTCCTGGTTCAATATTTGGAACAACTGATATGAATTCAATGATGGATTTTTTTCTTTTTTGGACCGATCTGAGAAGAAGGATAAGCAGGGAGTGAACTCCATTCAAGGATAATGTACGCGTACTAGGGCATAGTAAGGAAAAGATAATTACATATGATGTACTAGTGCATAAATTTGTAAACCTGAGTTTTGTAAGAGACACTGATGTGTAAATTTGTAGATGTCAGTTTTTTTATGAGACATTGATGTGTAAATTTGTAGATGTTAGTTTTGTATAAGACATTGATGTGTAAATTTGTAGATGTCAGTTTGTATGCGACATTGATGTGTAAATTTGTAGATGTCATTTTTGTATCAGACATTGATGTGTAAATTTGTAGATGTCAGTTTTATATAGGACATTGATGTGTAAATTTGTAGATGTCAGTTTGTATGCGACATTGATGTGTAAATTTGTAGATGTCAGTTTTGTATGAGACATTGATGTGTAAATTTGTAGATGTCAGTTTTTTTTATGAGACATTGATGTGTAAATTTGTAGAGTTGAGTTTTGAATGAGACACTGGTCAATAAATTTGTAGATCTGAGTTCTGTATGAGATGCTGATGGATCAATTTGTTGTTGAGAGTTTGGTTCGAGAAAATGATGGATATATTTGTAGATCTGATGTCCAACTGAAGTCATAATGTATCCGCTATGACTGAGAGTGTATAAGGCTATGGAATTTCAAACGTGGTTGGTTTTAATAAGTAGGAACATGTTTGGACTTGGAGACCATATTCCTTACTGGTTTCTTTGCATTTATGATTATTTGTAACTGTCTTTTTCTTCTTGTTGATGTGATCACTGGCCCAAGACAGTATACATGTTGCTAGATGTGTAGTGCGAGCGTATGATGAATTGAGTGTGGGTGCGTATGAAGGCGCGAATGTGTTTAGGCTCGTATAGATGTAGATCCTGCAACCCATACTCTCACATGCAGTAATCAAGGATGCTTTGACACTGCAGGCATGTTTCAAGACATTTATTGACGGGAACACACATAGTATCAACAGGAACAGTCAGTGTAACAAGGTCATGCTGACCTGACATCGATAGGTATACATTTGGCATTCAAAAAGGTAAACATCAGAATAGACGTGCATGGTCAATAGCAAAGTTCTTCAATAATGACAGTTCGTAGCGTCGCCCTTGGCGTCTCTGACTAAACGCGTCAGATGCCTTAGTCACTTTGACACACAGGTGCAACTTGGCACTCCCCGCCAATTGCACATATCAGGCTGTAGTATAATAGCCGAAAGCACAGGCCTCGTTCTGACGTCGGCCGTGTACTTCTGTTAAATAGGTTATCATCAACCCTGCAGTAATACTTATTGTAGGTAGAAGTTCCGCCAATCTGCGGCTCCCACACAATATATCTTCGTCACTGGATTTCTGGACAATATAAGACTAACAGTCTTGGATGGCTACCTCGAGCACAAATATATAAGTTCTGAAATGGCGGATCAGTGAGCTGCTGTTCACCCTAGGTAATCCTTTACATGTTCTGCCACCGAAAAGCGTAATAATGCATAAAGGTCGGTATTACCTGGAAAATGAATCCTCAGAACTAAACAAGGAATTCTGTCGTCATCCCGACGCACAGAGATTCACTGGGGAAAACTGCCATAGCAGTTACTTCGAAGATTCTCCCCGAAAAACAATGGACTCTTGGTCCCTTCAGAAAAACAGGACCTTCCGGCTTCCCGGAAGTATATCTCACTCCCGCTTAAAAAACCTTCCCATAGGCCTACGCCGAACTGTCAACCTCTGACCCTAAAGGTCAAACACAATGAATGAATAAACAAGGGAAGACAACCCCTAATCAACCTGACATCGCAGGTAAAGACACAATTATTCTTATGATACAAACATAAGCAAATAACTTGACAGATGACTCCGTCGAAAATGACAGCAACATTACTACCACCCCCCTGTAAAAAAAAAAATGCAATTTTTTTTTTTTTTAATATGTTCATGAGCAAGATAGCACCAGTATCACTTCTGTGCTCATGCAAACAATGAACCTAATATCAGGTACAATAGAAGAGGGTACAAATCATCTCCCAACATAGGAGAAAATATTTCCTTTAAGCCAAACAAACTAAGGGATACCATTCAAGAAACCTAAGTTGCTGGCAATACCAATCATATATCAAACATTACTAAATAATATATCATAGCAATATACAAATGTCAATGCTATTTTAGCAACATATCACTGATGGATGGACAAAATGAAATTTGTTAAATTATCTAAACATCATCCAAATACATTTGTATTACAACATATTATGATATTAAGGACAGACCTAAGTCTGAAAATATATCAGGAAAAACTAGGACACAAGATTTAACTGGAATCATGTGGGCATCTAGACAATATGTCCGCCATCACATTATCCGAACCACGGATAGCTCGCACCGTGAAATGGAAAGGCTGAAGAGCAATAGCATAACGAGTAGATCTCGAGCTCTTCAAATCCTTACTTTGCATAGCCGTAAGAGCTTTTTGGTCGGTTTCCATAAAGAAATGCGCGCCCAGAAGGAACCTTTGTAGCTTAAGAATGGACCAAACCATAGCCAACAATTCACGGTCCAAAACCGAGTAATTCCTTTCTGCCGCATTCAGCTTCCTAGAAATATACATTACAGGATGCAGAGTTCCTGAATATTCCTGCATTAGTGCCGCTCCAATGCCAGTGGAAGAGGCATCACTACGAAGGACAAAAGTCTTATCAATCGTCGGTAGTCTTAAGATAGGATGAGATGAGAACAAATTCTTAACCTGATCCAATGAAGATTGGCATTCTTGGGACCAACGCACCATATTAGGAGAACCTTTTTTCAATAACGTTGAAAGTGGTGCCATAATGGAGGACAGATTCTCAATGAATCTTCCATAGAATTGTATCAATCCCAAGAGACTACGCACTTGCTTTTTTGTCTTCGGAACCGAGATATTTAATATCTTTGAAATGTTTTGGTCCTCTGTCTTCAACAGACCATGACCAACTCGATGACCTAGGAAGGAAATTTCACTAAACCCAACAAAAGCTTTAGAGGGTTTAGCAGTCAAACTATGCTCACGTAGAGTAGATAGCAATTCCTTCAGACCCACATAGTGTTCTTCCCAAGTATCGCTGAAAAGACAGATGTCGTCTAAATATGCAATGACATCTGCACGATCTGATAGAAATTCGTCGCATCATGCGCACGAAAGTCGCTGGGGCGTTCATAAGCCCGAAAGGCATAAAATTCCATTGAAACAGACCCCTAGGTGTCGAAAAAGCAGTGAGAGGTTTGGCGTGTTCCGTCAATGGGACTTGCCAATAACCTTTCGACAAGTCTAGTTTAGTAAAGAATTTAGCTTTAGAAAGTCTAATAAGTAGATCATCTAATAACGGCATAGGTTCAGCATCGAACTTCGTAACTTGATTTAATTTGCGATAATCAACGCAAAGACGTATGTTATTGTCTTTCTTTCGAACAATAACTATCGACGAAGAATAAGCTGAAGTGGATGGTTCAATTATTTGTAGTTGAATCATTTCATCCAATTCTTTCTCGACTTGTGCTTGAAAATGAATAGGTATTGGGTATGGTCTTACTCTGATCGGATTACGATCAGTAAGTATGATGTCATGTTCTATGACATCTGTGTGTCCAGGAATGTCGGTAAGGACATCCTGATATGATTGTAACGTAGAGGATACTTGACGTTGTTCCTCAAAAGACAAGTTGGAAGAGACTGTAACGTCTCTCCACGATTCCGTTGAAGTAAGTGGAATCGTAGGAAGAGGTAAGTTCACGTCAGAAAAAATAGTTTCCTCATCCTGTATAACAGACAGGGATGAGATGTGACCATGTTGAACTGGAGAGTCGTCCGTCGCCTGGAAAATAGGCTGTAAATAGTCTGGACGTTCAATAAACTCTGTTAGCATATTTATATGGAAGGTTTTATGCCTTCCATCCACATCGACAATATAGTCGACATCAGAAATTTTCGAGACTATAGTGTATGGACCCTTCCAAGAAATGAGAAGTCTATTCTCTCTTGAGGGCAGTAAGACATATGCTTTGTCTCCAGGACAAAGTTGACGTAGGCGTCTTTTCTTATTAGCAAATCGCCTAGCTTTTTCTTTCGCAAATTCGGAAGATGAAGTTGCTAACCTGCACGATTCGATAATCTTTTCTCTAAGAGCTATAACATATTCATATGACGATTGTGTATCATCGTCAATATTATCGGAAGTTATCAAATCGTGTAACAAGGACATTGGCCCGCGCGGTTGCGCGCCAAAGACAAGTTCGAAAGGAGGAGAAAACCCTGTATGCTCGTTGGGAACCTCTCTATAGGCAAAGAGGACTGCAGGTAAAACCCTGTCCCAATCTTCAGGATGATCCTCCGTTATCTTGCCAAGTAAGTTCTTTAGTGTCCTGTTAAGACGTTCTACCAATCCATTGGACATTGGATGATAAATACTACTGAGAGACCTTTTAATGTCTAGCGTAGCCATTACCTGAGACATAACGTCCGAAATTAACTGAGTGCCGTGATCCGACAGTATTTCTCCGGGGAATCCCAGACGAGAAAATACGAGCCAAAGAGCATCAGCGATATCGACAGTTGATATGCTCTTCAGAGGAATAGCCTCTGGCCAACGCGTGCACATGTCCACGCAAGTGAGGATAAATTGGTGTCCTCTGGCTGACTTAATTTTGAACGGACCAATGATGTCTATAGCCATTTTCTGAAACGGCCGAATCGGAATATCTGCAGCCTGAATAGGAGCAGCATGTCTCGGACCCCTAGACTTGACCTCTTGACAAATTTTGCAAGATCGGCAATAAATTCGGATGTCTTTATTCACGAATGGCCAAAAGAATGACGCAAGGACTCTAGTTTTAGTTCTGGAAAAACCCATGTGTCCAGCACACTGAGAATCGTGTGCATGCCGAAGAATTAAGGCTCTCATACACTTAGGCACAAGAATTTGCGAATGCATAGACTTGTCCGAGTGTTGTACCATTCGTACCAATATACCATTCTTCATAGTAATATACGATTTGTGATTCGTATTTTGATTGGGATCCCCTTTCTTTGCCAGAAGGAAGTATTTCTTCAAAGAAGGATCCTCTTCTTGACGTTTAACAAACGAGTCATGGGAAATCACCAAGTGCTCGTCTTGGCTATCAACTTCATTACTATTATCAGATGAAGTTGGGGGATTAAGAGCTTGAGCTCTTGTCACCACTGCATTGACCGTTTGAATGTTTCTTTCTTCCCAACTAGCAATTTGTTGCGGGGTGCATTCCTTAACCCCATGAATACGACCGATTATAAGATCCGCAATAGGATTAGGAAGAAGACATGCATGGACATCTCCTGTGAAGAAAGGAGTGTCAATCCTAATAATAGCAGTAGGATAACTTTCCATAGTACCACCAAATGTAACACCTTTGATTGTTTTTCCAGTGGCACAGCAAGGATCTATCAGAGACTCCTTAACCCCGACGGTAGTACATAATAATAATAATAAATTCTTTAAGCGCCAAACACGGCGCATAAGGCAGAAACCAGTGCTCTCCAGGTTGTTCGTTGTGACGCCACTCCTCTTAGCTCTTGCACATTATTTAGGCCCAACGTTCTTCCTTCTCTTATTATTGTTCTTCTGAGTGTTTCTTTTGGTCTTCCTTTTTTCCGCTTACCCTCAGGAACCCAAGTGAGCGCCTGTAGTGGTATTCTGTTGTTTTGCATTCGTAGGACATGACCGATATATGACCATCGTCTTTTCCTTATATAGTCGGAGACATATTTCTGCCTAGAGTCTTCTCTTATTTGTCGATTAGTCTTGAATTCTTTCCAACTGATGTTCATGAGTTTTCTAAGACATTTGTTCTCGAATGTATTCAGCTTGTTCTCCAATGATTTTGTTATTTTCCAACTCTCACAGCCGTATGTTAACACTGAGATAACATTTGAATTAAACAGACGAAGCTTGGTATGTATATTCAATGATCGTAATTTCCAAATGTTAGATAATCTATTGAAGGCGCTAGCTGCCAAAGCAATTCTAGTATGGATTTCTCTTGTTGTGTCACCATCCTGAGTCATTTTACTGCCTAAATAATTGAAACTTTCAACTTTCTGTAGTTTTTCCCCGTTCAAGATGATATCAAAGGTCTCGTTAGAAAAGTTCATAGCTTTAGTTTTAGAGGCATTTATTTGGAGACCAATTTTAACCGAGAGATGACACAAATTATTTATTGCTTCTTGGGATTGTCTTGGTGTTGAACTTAAGAATGCTACATCATCTGCGAAATCCAGGTCCCCCAGGAATTTTCCATTTGGCCAGTTTATACCCAATTGTTCATTGTGGGTATAGTTTCTCATAACCCAATCAATAGCTATTCCAAAAAGTAGTGGTGACATAATACAGCCTTGTTTCACCCCTGTTTCTACTGTAAACCATTCTGTATTCCCTTTATTTGTTCTAACACAACATCTTGCATTGTCATATAGCGCTTTGATTATATTCACATATTTTGTTGGAAAACCATAGATTGTAAGTATCTTCCACAATGATGGGCGGTGTAGACTATCAAGGCTTTTTGAAAATCGACGAAGGTGATAATAAGTGGCGATTGCCTTTCCACTGATTCTTCTATAATTGTTCTTAGTGTGAATATTTGATCAATACATGATCGTTTCGGCCTGAAACCCGCTTGTTCTTCTCTGATCTTTTCGTCAGCATGCAATTTAAGTCTTTCTAACATCATGCAACATAATAATTTTCCAGGTACTGATAATAGAGATATACCACGCCAGTTATTACAGTCTGATAGATCACCTTTCTTCGGTAACTTTACAATAATACTGTCTTTCCATTGTTGTGGTGGTTGTTCTTCTCTCCATACTTCATTTATAATATCTAAAATTCTCAAGAGGTTGTTGTCATTAACTGCTTTAATCATTTCCCCTGAAATTTCGTCAACTCCAGCAGCTTTAAAATTTTTTAATCTTTTAACGGCTTGTTTGATCTCGTCCAGCGTGAATTCATCGCAAGTTATTGGCAAAGTGGTTGTGGATGTTTCATTATTAAAATCAGGTGTTACTGTTGGTGGTGGTCTGTTTAGCACCTCCATGAAGTGCTCAGCCCATCTCTTCATTTGTTCTTTTTCTGTTGGTATTGAATTCCCTAATTTACCTTTAACAGGTGTTTCCATAGCAGTAGGCTGGTGACATAGTTGTTTTGTAATTTGATAAAGGCACCTACTATTACCAGTTCTTGCAGCATTTTCAGCTTCTACGGCCAGTTCATTGATGAAATGTCTTTTATCTCTTCGAGTTTTTGTCTTCACTTCTTTATTTAACAAGTTATAAGTTAGTTTGCAAGATTCAACTGCATTATGTGTACTTGCCGCTAGTAGTTTAAGTTTTGCTGTTTTCCTTTCTTGTATTTTATCCCAAGTATCTTCTCTCATCCATTTTTTCTTTTTATGTACTAGGTATCCGGTGGTCGCTACAGCTGCTTCTGTCATTGCTGTTCTCAGTTGTTCCCATTTAGTATCGATTGTCTTGGTGGTGATATCGTTGTCAATTTTGCCTAAAGCATCGAAATAGTATTTCATTTTGACATTATATTCCTTCTTTATATCATTTGATTGCAGTCTGTGTACATCTATTCTTCTATTTTTATTCGGTTGGTATAACTTCTTCAGTTTAATTCTCATTTTAGCTATGCAGAGGTTATGATCGCTTCCGATCTCTGCACCTCTGTATGCTCTGACGTCTTGAACTGATGAGCGAAATTTAGCGCTTATGCAGAAGTGATCTATCTGGTTCTTAGTTCTGCCATCAGGTGAATTCCATGTTATCTTGTGGATATTCTTATGTGGAAAGATGGTGTCTGCCACAACGAGGTTTGATATTTCACAAAGTTCTAGAAGTCTTTCGCCATTTTGATTCATACAGCCTATGCCATGAGTACCGAGATATCTTTGTACTCCATCGTTGTTGTCACCTACTTTGGCGTTAAAATCACCCATGACTGCTATTATGTCATGCTTGGGTATTGTGTTGATGGTACTTAGAAGTGCTTCATAGAAGTCATCTTTTGTGGTATCAAGAGCGTCGTTAGTTGGTGCATAACATTGTACAATTGAGAGCTTGAAAAATCGTGTCTGAAATCTAGCTAATATTAGCCTCTCATTGATAGGTACCCAGCTGATAAGCGATGCTGCTGCTTTCTGTGTCATTAGGATGGCTACTCCCTCTGTGTGACGATTATCATTACTACCAGAGTATATAATTTGCTTTTTTTCTTCTGAAATATATTTTATGCCCTTCCCCGTCCATCTACACTCGCTGACACCCAATAAGTCCAACTTATAATTATCCATTTCTTTAATTACTTCTTCCAATTTTCCGTCTTGATACATAGTTCTTACATTCCAGTATCCAATTTTAGAAATCTCCTTAGCCCCCAAGATATTAGAGTGAGTCATGTTTACTGTCGAGCCTGGTTCTGTTTCGGTAACAATAGCTTGTTTTACGATAGTGAATTGTTAACTCACTGATCAACCCTCCGATCCAACCGACCGATTCAAGGGTTTCGAGGTCAGTTATAGGAAAATATCTACACCACTAGATACTCTGGTGTATCTCTTATTCTATAATTTAACATAACATGGTGATATCCATCGAAATATACACATTCCTGATGTTTTTCTTTCGGCGTCTAAGGTGAGAAACGAATTTCACCTCCATCTTGGAAGGGTAGATAACTAGGGTAGTACATCCCGAATCGAAAAGTACTGAGACTAGCCTATCATTTATTAGACCTTTATCTAAGATGAGAGATCCTCTCCCATCATGCGCAACTGTAGCAGGTAGAGCAGGAAGAGGGTGACCACAACTTAGCGTAGATATAGTCGATGAATCGAACAATGTTAAGCATTGGGGGCATTCAGTTGCTCTCCCAAAATCGAAAGCACAACCAGTGATAGCCCTAGAGTTACCACTATCATTTGCTGTATTACAGGCTCCATCAAACTCTTGTTGCGCAGAGTTTGCCTGTTGGTAAGGTCTTTTCTTGTTAAACCTAGGTCTACCTCGATTATCATTTCCCCTGTAATTATTTTGACTATCATTTCCCCTGTAATTATTTCGACTATCATTTCCCCTGTAATTGTTATCATATTGCCTATTGTAATCATCATTCCGGTTTGAATCCCGGTTTCTAAATTCACCATCGTCATAATCTTGACGTCGAGAATGATTACCTCGAAAATTTGAATAATTATTATTTGGATAGCCTTTGCGAAAGTGTCTCAAATTATTACCACTAAAATTACGAGAACTACCATCTTGTCTCCACTGCATAGACGAAGAACCATCATGTGTTGGATTATTCCGCTTCTGAGTGTAATTTTGATTACTTCCCCTATTCCAATTTTGTTGAGCACCCTGAAATTTTTTTTTGAAATTAGGGCCATATGGTGTTGCCGAAGCAGCTGGCAACCCTTCTTTCACTTTAGAATTGCTAACTGTAGCATGGGGATGTGCTGTGGCATACTGACAACAATATTCCTCCATTTCTTTTAAGTTTTTAGGCTTACGCTCATGAAGGAATGCAAGAAAAGAATCATTAACAGATGACAAAACCTTATCTCGCAATAATAAGTCCATTAGACCTTCATATGTTTTCTCAATCTGAGACAACCCAACCCATCGTGTAAATGTACGACGTATCTTTGTAACAAAATCAGAGAAATCTACTCCATTTTCTGGCAACATTGTCCTAAAACGAAGACGATAGTCTTCTTGTTTTAGTTGATATTTTTTTAGTAATGCTGCCCTGACAACATCATAATTAGTCCTCTCATGTTCGTCTATTGTCATAAGAGTAGTCACTGTGTCACCTGTAAAAAATGGCATCAGTTGTTCAACATATTTTTCCTTTTTTATGTTATGCGTATCGCACAAAAATTGGAATCTATCTAGATAATCTGCTACGTCATCCTTTAAAAGATTGAAATGAGGCAATTTAATCCTACTAACAAACTCCCTTGTCGTACTCGAAGTTGTTTGCTGAGCACCCGTACTCGCCAATTTCAATTTCTCTAACTCCAAAGTTGCGAGTTTTTCATCAAGTTCCATCTTCTGTTTTCTTTCCTCATGTTCCATTTTTCTGATTTCAGCCTCAGCTTTCCTCTCCTCTGCAGCAGCTTGAGCTTTCCTCTCCTCTGCAGCAGCTTGAGCTTTCCTCTCCTCTGCAGCAGCTTCTTTGTCTAATCTCTTTTGTTCAGCTTCAAATCTCCTTTCCTCCACCTGCATCTGCAATTTCTTTTGTTCAGCAGCCATATCAGCTTCTCTGTCTAGCCTTTTTTGTTCCGCCGCAGCTTCTCTTTCTAATCTTTTCTCTTCAGCCTGAGCTTTTTTCTCTTCAGCCTGAGCTTTTTTCTCTTCTGCAGCTAATGCTTTGTCATACTGAGCAACAGCCCATTGTTCTAACTGTTGACCAGTTTTATCAAGGGCTCTCCCTTGTGTAATAAAGTAGTCCAATGTAGACATCTTGTCTACTGAGATCAGTAACTTGCAGAAGCAAATATATTAAATTATCCCACTTTAATGGGAGACAAGTCTGAAATGATAGACTTGTATACTCACTTCACTTTATTTTACTGTCTTAGTCTTAGACAAAGACTTTGTATGTTCCTCTTGTTTATAATGTACCCAAAAAATCACTTGAGTACTTGTGGAAAAAAAAAAATTCCCTTATATCCCACTCACTATGGGCACAAGTCTTTTTTATAAAGAACTTGAATATGTATTTCACCTTGTCTCAATCTTTGTAGATAACAAGTCTTTTATCAAAGAACTTGTATAAATATCTTATATAATAATATTTTATTAAGAAACTCTATATGAAGAGTCTACCTTATCAATATTATCAAAACATGACCAAGTATGTGTATGTAGACTGTGCATGACAGTAATGTAGTACAACCAAAAAAAAAATACAAAGACAAAAATACAAAACAATACAAATGGCAACACTGTTTTAACCAAAAATGTGTAGAGAAATACACAAGAAAGGAGAGACCTACAGAATACAAACAAAACAAAACGACAATCAAAACTGAAAAACAGACAAAATATTACAAAAACAACGTTAAGTACAATTACATCACAGCTAACATCAATAGCGACCAATTGTCACTAGCAAATTTCCAAATTAAGAAAATTTGCACCTATAGAACGCTTACAGTAAGCCTCGATCAAGTGGCATATTTACCGTAAGACCCACCAACCGAAAAACCCGCAGAAAAATACACCAAAAACAGTAGAAGTAACATAATATAGCAATCAATTTCAATGTGTTGCAGAACAAGTTCAGTCACAGCTGAAACTAAAATAAATTCCTTGCTCCTTGCGAACACAGAAACGAAATGTCAAACGCGCACTGAACGTCAAATCCACTGTAACATAAAGTGGTATTCACGAACCAAAGTTACTATGACCTTCTCAAATTAGGGCTTGCACATTGAATGTTTACCATTTCCACGTACTGTTTACAAACACTTGACCTCCAACAATGTAGCTTGAATGCTCTGACCTAGAAAAGTCTGTTGTTGAATGAAACGTGTAACAACCAGCAGTACTGTTTACAATAGGAACCCGCCTTCTATGCAGTTATGGTCCACGTAGCAAATGCCTAGTAGTTAACTTCAGTACATGTCTTGTTATGCTTTATGTAGCATTATAATATAAATGCTCGTACTGTTTATTTGGGTCAACCGTTGATGACCTATATCTGTCCTGTTGTAGCCAAAACTTGCAAGTGTAGAATTAGCGCTGTGTGTTACGGCTGTCCCGTGTGTAGCTTAGACCCACAGATCAGAAGTGTAATGTGTACTTGTCCTTCTTGTAACTTTCTCGACAAAACTGGAGACATCATACATGTAACAGCCAACCAGGAATGTAAATTTCTGGATCCATAAATGTCAACAATAATGTCAAATGCTCGCTCTGTTCTTTTTAAACCCACAGATCTGGTCCATCAGAAATGTAAGTTTCTAGGCCACATTGGCGACAAGAAATGTATCATAAGAGCCCACGTAACGGGTCCACCAGAAATGTAACTGTCTTTTTTTCTTTGTTGATGTGATCACTGGCCCAAGACAGTATACATGTTGCTAGATGTGTAGTGCGAGCGTATGATGAATTGAGTGTGGGTGCGTATGAAGGCGCGAATGTGTTTAGGCTCGTATAGATGTAGATCCTGCAACCCATACTCTCACATGCAGTAATCAAGGATGCTTTGACACTGCAGGCATGTTTCAAGACATTTATTGACGGGAACACACATAGTATCAACAGGAACAGTCAGTGTAACAAGGTCATGCTGACCTGACATCGATAGGTATACATTTGGCATTCAAAAAGGTAAACATCAGAATAGACGTGCATGGTCAATAGCAAAGTTCTTCAATAATGACAGTTCGTAGCGTCGCCCTTGGCGTCTCTGACTAAACGCGTCAGATGCCTTAGTCACTTTGACACACAGGTGCAACTTGGCACTCCCCGCCAATTGCACATATCAGGCTGTAGTATAATAGCCGAAAGCACAGGCCTCGTTCTGACGTCGGCCGTGTACTTCTGTTAAATAGGTTATCATCAACCCTGCAGTAATACTTATTGTAGGTAGAAGTTCCGCCAATCTGCGGCTCCCACAATATATCTTCGTCACTGGATTTCTGGACAATATAAGACTAACAGTCTTGGATGGCTACCTCGAGCACAAATATATAAGTTCTGAAATGGCGGATCAGTGAGCTGCTGTTCACCCTAGGTAATCCTTTACATGTTCTGCCACCGAAAAGCGTAATAATGCATAAAGGTCGGTATTACCTGGAAAATGAATCCTCAGAACTAAACAAGGAATTCTGTCGTCATCCCGACGCACAGAGATTCACTGGGGAAAACTGCCATAGCAGTTACTTCGAAGATTCTCCCCGAAAAACAATGGACTCTTGGTCCCTTCAGAAAAACAGGACCTTCCGGCTTCCCGGAAGTATATCTCACTCCCGCTTAAAAAACCTTCCCATAGGCCTACGCCGAACTGTCAACCTCTGACCCTAAAGGTCAAACACAATGAATGAATAAACAAGGGAAGACAACCCCTAATCAACCTGACATCGCAGGTAAAGACACAATTATTCTTATGATACAAACATAAGCAAATAACTTGACAGATGACTCCGTCGAAAATGACAGCAACACCTAGCTTTTAGCTTAATATCCTCAGCTGTCTCACAATTAGGCCTGTATTTCAAGGTGAGTCATGCGGCAGCTTTTTTAACTGCATGAAAGTATAGATATATGATCGGCAAAGATTTACACAGAGTTAAGGACATGGATCGGCAACAAATAGCAGTAACATTTTTTTAATTAAATTAATGAAGAAAAATATCCCGTTCAACCTCTGATGGGTTATAATTAGGATATATATTGTTTTAAATTCCAAATAATATGAACAACCGCCGATATGAGAAACACAATAATTTGTAACCAAATGAAACGTTTTCAGCCGCCAGGGTCTTCATTAGAGTGTGTATTATCATCGTAATCATTCGTTATGTACCATGAATACTTCTCCTTCTTCTTCTTTTTACACTGTCAAACGTCTACTTGAATGTTTTCAAAGAAAGCAGTAGTCAGTTTGAGGCTATTTGAATCTCCGTAGAGCTTTTTCACGAAAGGTACTGGTGTCGGTCATATGCCCTTTCTCTGTTCCGCAACTTTGAAGTAGATGTTCAGCAGTTTATTTTATCAGTGCCACAGACTGCAGAGTGTTTTGTGAGCTTTGTGCGTAATTCTTGCTCTTTGCCTCTGTGCTGCAGAGTTAAAGATATCTTGCTTACTATTTAATGACATCATCATCAAGCGGCGTACGTTGCACTGTTTCGTTAGTCCGGTGGCCCAGTGCATCCGAATTCAAGGGGCATTTATGTCGGGATGCCTTCCTTAGTCTTTGAGTGTCCCCAGCCTACCTGCAAGGCAGCAGTATGGTGTCTCTGTTTGACTGGTTTCTGAAAAAAAAGTGTTTAAAATTGCTACCGTCAAAAGTTAAGTCGCCATATTGGCAACGGGAGATCACTCTTTACCATGAATACAAATAATAATATAAGAATATATAAAGTTGTACATAATATAAACAACCTGCCATGTACTGATAATATATTATTAATAGTGATCAATAAAAAACATTACTTGAAATAATAAATACCAAAGTTTATCAACAGAAGAAATAAGTTCGTAATCTACATAGATGATCTACTGATCTTGTTGTTAACTGACTGTTCATGATTCGTTGACATGTAAAGGATTGGCTGTATATAACACTGACGATGTGTTAAGTACAGCGAATCTGTATAAAGCCAATGTACCACTGAAAAGGGGGTCGGAGTGGCTAAGAGGTATCGCGCACGCCTCTAATTCTAAAAGTACCGGGTTCGCTCCCAGTACAGGGAATATAATTGATGGCAATTATTTTTTCAGAACCATTGGGTCCTAATGATTTTATACTTGCCCTTGATCTGACAGGTAGTGAGATCGGATGCCTAGCCTTCTCAGATGAGGCCGAACGAAATAGTCCTCGGCAGTTGGAAATCATAAAGAGTAGGCTGCCCTGGCAAAATATTTAAAAGTAGGAAACCTACCCACCACTAAAATATTTATCTGTGATTCCTGTATACACAAATTTTAATCCTCGTCGGTGCTACGGAGTTCGTGCACTGTGCTGAGATCCTTCGTTGTGATCTAAGGGAGAAGATCGGAGCACTGATGGAGTTACCTGTGTGCAATGAAGATGGTGCAATAAAACAAACAAAACACTGAAGAACTGTCTGACATCCAACGACAAACATTTGTTGATAGGGTCATTAACCTGTTAGGTTACAGACAGTTTGTGATGAGACTAAGAAAGAGTATGACCAATATCTCATCACCCATGTAATAAGTGTTGAGTGATATGAGGGTTGAGCAGGGCCTGACGTTACCATGCAAACAAATTGACAGAAACCACCACAGCAGGACCACAGTAAGTGCTATGAATAAATTGACAGAAACCACCACAGCAAGACCACAGTAAGTGCTGTGGGACAGAGATGCATTGTCGTTCATTTTCTTTGTAGCTGGTTCTACAGCATGCAGCCATCACTGCATTTGGCCCCATTCTAGAAGGCCTTCATCAACGCTATTGTGTCAACGCTATGAAAGGAATCCGAACTCCTTGTTAAACACACGTACATTTTAATCACGATTGCAAAGACATGATGCATGATAAAATTCTGTATATCCTGATCCATTATCCTTATAATATACGCTATCCAATTAGTTCAATATAGGAACACATTCCAAGACTACCAGCTAGGCAGTAAACACGTCTAGTCCACACAGTGGTACATAAACAATAATAATGTCGCTAGGCCAAACAAAACGACGTCATACGCGACTTACGCATAACGACCACAAAACGGTGCTAACACTTGTGAGCACTATATTTAATTCCATTCTAAACTATCACGTGGCGTGCAAAAGGTATACGCCACAGCTATCGTGCTCTTTTAACGCCAGTTTCTGTAGCAATTTGGTTTAATGATGAGGTAGTAACACTCATGCCCAACCTCATGTTAATCTCCGCTTACGACATGCCTGAGGAATGAGTAGTTCTATGGTTTCTATACCTCCCCTGAGACTCCTGGAAACTACACAAAAAAATTTACCATGGACAGCTAAAACGAATAATGGGGGTGCTATTATGGAATCTAATGTGCATACATAGTACGTTGAACATGTCATAATAAAGGAATCTATCTATTTGGTTAATGAGAGAAATACAGTTGGAATCACTGTGGTAACAGGCAAAATTGCTGATGAATGAAATGGAGGTCAACAGAGAGAGGGCGAAAGAGACAGAGAGAGGGAGCTTGCTGAAGAATGACACAGAGGACAACAGAGAGAACGAGAGAGAGAGAGAGAGAGAGAGAGAGAGAGAGAGAGAGAGAGAGAGAGAGAGAGAGAGAGAGAGAGAGAGAGAGAGAGAGAGAGAGAGAGAGAGAGAACCATGACAAGTGAACTTCGCGGCATCAAATCAGCAAAAAATTGATAAACAGCACTAACATCAAAACGTTGTAGAAACAAAAATTCAATTTTAACATGTAGGATTTCTCTTCAAATGCTGAGGGTTTTTTCTCCATTATCCCTTCTGTACATCCTGAAGGAGTGACATATATAATGAAAGCTTAAGACGGAGTGCTCCATCAATCGTTTCAAGATGTCATGGCATATACAGAACCCTCACGGTGTAATGCCTCTGTCTTGTCTCTAGGCGTGAAGCGCTCTAGGACGAATTCAAGGCTGCAAATAGAAATTCAAAAATCATATAGGGTATCAGGGATATTGCGAGGGATCCGAATTTGTCAAATTATTGCTCGTGATTGTTACGTTTTCAAGTTTGACAGATATTTTTGTTAAAAGTAATGATATTGCAAACTCCACATCCATTATCTCTTAGATAAGCTTTCGGTGATAGATACAGAAACCAGTCATATATAAGATTTGTTTTCCTTGAAACAAAACTGAAATTGTGTATGATTGTTTTTTCCTAGGGACTAAACGCTGTTTATAAGTCGAGAATAGGTAGAGTTGCATTAATAATATGTTATTTTCAAATATTACACACACAAAAAAGCTGATTCACCTATCTAAACCTACTATGCATGGAGGCATATCTGGAGTCATCCTTATATCACCACCAGCTATGCACAATGTTATAGTATGTAAATTTGGATGTGAACCTCTGTCTGTGAGGCTAATATACCCTCATTGACTCTTGAGATCATCCACAAACTTCCAGGGAAACCCCCTGTGGTGAACTATGTTGAGAACCCAGCATTGCACACTAAGTTTGGAGGCGTAGAGCCCTAGACGTAACTTTGGCTTTTACCTGGTTGTCTGCATGCAGGAGAGCCTCACTATGGACCCCATGATAGGCAGGGGGAGCTGAAAAGTGGCTCTGTGTAGGACTTGACGATTCCTTGGGAGAACCCAGAACCAGATCACAGTGTTTTAGCACTGCATATTTGGAGAGTCCCCTTGGATGGCGGGGAATGCTCAGAATGCCACGTGCTTCTTCCTCCTAGCTTGGGATCAGATTTGACGATCTTTTAAATGTGTGGCAGATAAAGGGAACGACTGACGGGCAAAGGGAACGAATAAGGAGAATTAGAAATAGGAAGGTTCAGATAGAGTACAAAAATGGGATGCGCTAATAAGGATGTGCAGGAGAAAATAGGTGAACGAAATCCAGCGAGGCACGCTTTCCAGCCAGGAGTTCAGAGGCGTGAGTTAGAGAGTGCAGATTGCACTGATACGCGAGTAGCCATATTGAAGGCAGTACTCAAGTAGTTTGGGTGATGAATATTTCGCGGACAAGAAGACGAGTTTTGGTGATGATTAACCCAACATATTGAATAGTGAGAATTCTTGTTTAGAAGGAGAAACGGTGTGAGTTAGATTTTATTCAGAAAGGGAAAAGGTACGTAGAGTGAAATCTAATACATTATACATACAGTATTCCTATTCTTCAGTGATGAAGGGAAAGTAACAACCCCGGAGAGGTCCGGTTCCATCAATAGATAACCTGAACACTGAGATGGTATATAACAATATACTAAGAAATTGTAAGGAAGAAAGAACAGAAGTAGAGACTATAGCACCTGAATGATCATTGATGGTTGATGGTTGAATGTCATAAGGTGTAGATTTGATACTGAACGAGAGAGAGTGAGGAAAGGAATAAATATTAAGGAAGAACTTACATATTATATAATTATATGATGGACCACGATTGTGGAGGTCAAAGCAGACAGCAACGGTCCACTCAAGTGTAAATATTTCAATTACTAGTGCGTTATGTCATCGCTCACTGTGTGTGTGTGTCTTCTTCTTCTTCCGTCCTTAGCCACCAACCGTCAAAGCAGTCAGTGGCCATTACGCCTAGTGGCGTCTTAGGGCAACAGCAGATAGGTTTTCTTTGCCATTGTTTCCCATCACACCTATTGGCGTCTTTAGGGCAACGGCAAATCAATCCATTTGCTGTTGTTTCCGTAATCGAAGTAACTGGCAAACGGGTGATCAGCCCGTTGGTATGTGTGTGTGTGTGACTGTTATAATTATGCAGCATGTCATTGCTAAACAAAGAGGCAAAGAACCTGGGCAGGCAGGCGGCCATACAGAAGAATATTGATACAGCGACCAAGGCTGCCACAAATGCCAGCCAAGCTGGAGAGATTGGCGCTATGACTTCAACTCAACACGTTTTGGAATGGCAAATAAGCCACAAGAAAAGCCTAGATCTACAGTACAGTGTAGATAATACCAAGGATTCTCCAACTTAATTTTGGCTGCAACGAAGCTCTGCAGTCCTACAGTGTAGTTAAATAACATCATCTAAACCTTCCAGCAGATGCCTAGCCAAAAGCGCGACCAACTTAAAATAGAAAAGGATAAACGATGTAATTCGAAAGGGGGAAGGAACACAGATGATTAGTAGCAATGCAACTAAGTTTCCCTGGCAACATCGTAAAGCACTAAATAGCTGATAAAACCTACCAGTCTGTCAATGCAACTAAGTTTCCCTGGCAACATCGTAAAGCACTAAATAGCTGATAAAACCTACCAGTCCGTCAATGCAACAAGTTTGAGACGTAAAATAGCATTTAATTATAGCTACCAATGAAAAATGTTACTGCCAATAACCTCACTAAATCACATTGATCATCATTTTCCTGTCTACTCCTCAAGGAGTATAGAGTCACCACTGCAGCTTTTCCCCTTGCAGGAAGCCTGTATCAACCAGTTCCATGCTTTTGAATCAATGTTTTCTGTGGCAATTTGTTTTATATGATCAGGTTGCCAGATCCCATGCATACCCTCAAATTAGTCGCCTTGTACGACATGCTTGACAGTGCAGTAGTCTCCTTCTTTCTTTAGGTATGGCCGGTACCTAAATTCGGTCTCTCACTTAATGATCACAGTATAACTTATCTACGATTTTATCATAACCATTTCCCATTTCCCCCCTAATGGAACTACCCACTGTAGCTGGACCCTTACAGGAAGCTTACACTAAAGTATTCATGCCCTCTTGCAGCAGTTGTTTTTGTAGCAATTATTTTTACATGATAACTCTTCCAGCCCCATGTTAGCCTCTACTCAACCGCCTTTTACGACATGCCTGGGGAAGCTGTAGGAGCCGAGGTAGCATAGTGGTTAGTGCACTGGCTTCCTAGCGCAGTGGTCTATGGTTCGATCCCCAGATGAAGCGGGAATTTTTTAGGCCACAAACGGCTCCTGGGTCGACCCAGCCCCAAATGGGTACCAGAGCAACTCTGGGAAGGTTAAGGCGGCCGGCGTGATGCCGACCACATCACCCCTCGTGTGCCGACGGTCAAGATAATATGGGCCTAACACCATATTCCCAATATGCCTTGGGCGTGTAACGGGTTCCTTTACCATCTTTACATCTGGGGAAGCTGTAGTTAAAATCTGCCTTTGTCTCCTCACAGACTCCCGGTAACTAAACAAGGAGTTGTAGACGACTTAAAATCGTTACATTTCCGTACCTGGCTACTTAAAACTCCCTAAATTTGAATATTTTAACGCGTTAACGACTGAAACTCCCACTAAACAGTTCAGCTGTCTCACAGTTTAAAATATATTGCTTCTTGTGTAAGATGGGTGGTCTATCATTAACAGCCTTTCAGTTTCCCATGGCGCATACGCCTTTAACAAATACACGCCAAGTCCTCAAGTCCTGTCCCATCCACTAAATGTGTTTTCATATCTACTTTATGCATTTCATTTCTGTTCCCGAGTTCTCTTCGCTATATGTGTGTGTGTGTGAGAGTGTGTGTGGGTGTGTGTGTGTGTTTTTTGTTTTTCTTTGCCTCTGTCCACTTGTCTTATCCCGGGGGTTCAAGAATTAAAAGACATCTTGTAATGCCATCAACAGGTTTCCACAGTGTATGTCCAATACATAGTTAAAATGATGAACATTACAAGTTAATTTAAAGACACAATGCAACCAAAAATAAGTAAACGAAATACAGAAGTGGCGTACTTCAGGAACACAAAAGTCAAAAAAAAAAACCCAATATTACTTCACTTTTAAAAGGGACACCGTGCTAGGCCTTTTTGTGGCGAGGTGGGAGTGTCTTCTTTCCTAGGCCTTCCTGTGGCAGTTGTGGTGTCCTATTTGCCAGGCCATCCTGTAGCAAAGTTATGGCTCACTTTTCTCTTAGGTCATTTTGTAGCGAGGTGGTAGCTTCATCTTTCTTACACCATTTTGTAGTGAGGTGGTAGCGCCATTTTTGATTGGCCTTCCTGAGCCAAGGTTATAGCGTAATCTTTGCTTACCCTTCCTGTTACGAAGTGGTAGTTGTGTAATCATTGTAGAATCTCGCTATGGCAAGGTGAAGTGTGAAATGTGCTAGGCCTTCCTGAGCCGAGGTGATGTCATCATTAATAGATCCTTCTGTGGAGAGATGGTGGTGTGATCTTTACTAGGTCTACCTATGGCGAGATGATGGTGGTATGTTTACTAGGCCTTCTTGGGGTGAGATGGTGGTGTTATCTGTCACGAGTGGTTTTCCAGAGTCTGCTCGAGACAAGACAAAAGGTATGTGTGAGGTCTGAGACAAGACAAAAGTCTGAGTGAAGACTGAAAAGATAGATGAGTTATGTCGTTGAATGTGGATAGAGTGACTTATAGTTATCAGGAGTGAAGAACAGGTACTGACTCTCCCTCCTACCACTCAATGACTTTGTTACACAACTGCTGTCACTCCGCCTCTCTCTCTTTCTCTCACTTAGAGTAAAGTTTAGTACACACTAGTGTCTCCAAAAACAAACAAGTACAAGTACAGATAGTAGAGTACAAGTACAGATAGAAAAGTAGTCTGATCCACGTTAAAGGTCTACTTTATTAACCACAAAAAAACTATGGGAAAACAAGAAAGTATCACAATCACAAACCATCAATCATACAAATGATTTCACGACAGAAATAAAATAATCAAGTGACCACAATACTAGTAAACATAATACTAATGAAGATAATCCACCCAGATTTATATTCCAGCTGTTGTTGAGTAGATGTTGATGCTAATCCTTCAGCAGTGAACCCTGAAATAATAAGAGTCCCTACACACACAAATACCCCGCGACTTCTAGTCAGCAGCACAGCTAATGCAACTTAATGTCCCGGTCCCACAGTTGTTATAAGCTCTCCTCTTCTCGATCAATTATATGAGCGCAATCCCCCCTCGCAACGTCTTTCTCCGTTGGCACGCTTTGCGTTTATACTCCGTAGGGATTACAGGTTGCTGGTGGATAGCAGATGGCGAGATGATCTCCCTTTCCTCGCCTTTTTATGCTGACAATCCGTGGACACAAACAACCACTGTAAATACACCGCTGGAAGAATTTCCAAGAGCAATGCTAAGTCCTAAATATGTGCAAATGTGATGTAAAACCAGGATCTAAATGGGGTGGCACTAAATGCACTCAATACGTTGGCAGTAATCACACCACTAGTGTCGAAGGCCCCCACTCTTGTGAAGGCGTGTGATAATACAGGCGATGTATATTGTAGACACCAATGGAGCATGGGCTGTCCATTTACTTGGCGAGGTGGCGTTAACAAATATGTCCAGCAAGGGGAATCCCCGAATAAATATGTAGAAGGAGGCTGATAAAACGAACGACTGTGGTGGGTGTGAACGCCCCACTATAAATGGGTTGTTGCTGTACCCAGACTTACCAGGATGACAATTCAGACCGATGGCTCAGAACTCCGTCGGAGTTTACCGGGTTTTGCTGTAATGAAATCATAGTCAAAATCTCTGATCATCTAGCCAAAATAACTCATTAAATGTTACAACAACGTAAAACATGACAATTGTCAAAACATGTACAGATTAATTATTTCCAATCCTTCCCACCTCAAAAATTATTTGCTGGCCAGTGCTGACCTGGCCCGCAGTTTTTATTCCCCCTCCCCCCCCCCTTTCTCTCTCACTGACCGTTCAACAGACACGCGAGCAGTAAGTGTCGGGCGAGCCTACTGCTAAGCTCGCAACTATGCGTACTCAGGGTACCCACGGCGAGTGGGGCTGGTTTGGTAGGTAAACATTCCTGCTTCGTTTACGTGATGCTGACCTGACCTACACTGTATCAACCAGTCCTTCTAGAAAACAGGCGTATAGACAAAATCACAATCCAGTCTAAGCTTAACGCACTGGCTGTGACACGCTTAATAATTATATGCACTGCACATGACAACAATAAAAGTCTACGCTTGGTAAACCTCAAAATAAATTACAAATATCCATATAGTACACAAATAATCATCTAACTTAAAATTAGATGTTGTGAAACAAATTATACTGATTCGCCACGGAGGCCAGAAAAAAAATAATCATCACTTATGGTTACCCTCTGGGTTAAAAAGAATTCCCTCCACGTAACGCTCAGTTACATAGTTACACTTAGAGGGGCAAAATTATTCTTTCAATGAAACACATCAGATATCTGTACATTCCGTGCATAAGAGGGTTCTCTAAAAAAAAAACTTTCATGACGCATTTCATGTTACACAACCGTTTGGCTTTAAAAGGAAAACCCGTAGTGGCATAAAAACACAATTGCCAAAAAGACTAACTGTAACTGCTCAGTGCGAATTGAGTGATGGTCGACTTAAAAAATTGCTAGAACCCGCTATAAATGAACTTATTCTGACGAAGTATAAATCCCAAGGTAAAATAATATTACCAAGTTACTTAAGAATCCTTACCGAGATTTGTGAAGGATTTCCTGCACGAATTTAGTTGGCAAACTGCACAGAGGTCTCTACCGCTCACGACAAGAGGTCCAGGGACTGATAGCGTTTAGAGACAGTAGATGGATGAATATGTAGTAAGAATAAGCACAGGTCTTCACGCATGGGGTAACACCTGCACAGGGGAATGCCGAAAAGCAATCGTAATTACTAACCAGAGAATTCTCCTGGAGACGCAACTACAAGAAGAATTTGCGGAACAGAGTGGCTGGTATTAAGCTGAGAAAGTTCCAGACTTTCCCTGGCATAAAAAACACAGGGAAGTTGTTCTGACCGCCACCTAGCAACACATGTGTCACGGACGAGTCGCCAAGTCACTCTTTCGCCCAGGTTGCCGCCTAATATGATGCAACAGTTTCAGAGCCCCGCGACTAATTTCTCTGCTGTCAAAGACCCGGGAACGTTTGCCGCTAACTCTCAAAAACCGAGTGCCAGGCGATTGACTCGTGGTCAGAAGAGCTCTAAGAAATAGGCCGCCTACCGCGACTGAGAGTCTTGGGCGCGTCAATTATTTCGCCTACCAACATCTAAGACAAGGGGAGTGAACCTGTCCGATTTTAAGATGACAGGCCAGTTACCCCTATTTAACTACTGCAGAAGACGGAAAAGAAATAAAATGGGCGGGCCAAAAATCAAAAAGAGATTTAGGGATTGGTGTTAGCTCCACCCCAGGCCAAATATTTTTGAACCCATCGTAACATCATTACTATGTCTTCGTGTGACGAGGCAGTGGTGTAATTTTTACTTGGTCTTCTTGTGGCAAGACTGTGGTGTCATCATTACTATGTCTTCTTGTTGCGAGATGGTGGTGTCATCATTACTATGTTTTCTTGTTGCGAGATGGTGATGTCACCTTTACTATGTCTTCTTGTTGCGAGATGGTGGTGTCATCATTACTATATCTTCTTGTTGCGAGATGGTGGTGTCACCTTTACTAGGACTTCTTATGGCGAGATGGTGGTGTCACATTTACTAGGACTTCTTATGGCGAGATGGCGGTGTCATCATTACTGTCTTCTTGAGGCGATATGGTGGTGTCATCATTACTGTCTTCTTGTGGCGAGATTGTGGTAAAGTGGGATGTTATAAATATTTATAGGGGACTTAGTGTACTGACTAAGATCAGCTGTGAAGGTATCTATATCTAATAAGAGTAGTGTATTATAGATAACCTTACTTACTGCCACATATGTATACCTCAGTCAGAATTATTCTGGAATAGTGTGATGACTATGTTATATGTCTAGGGTATGTGTATGATGAAGTGTAAGTCATAACAACAACAGACAGATAAACAATTTAATTTATTCCACCACACTTGACAACCCTGTGACACTCACATACATATAACACTCTAAGAGGATATCTTAAAGGAGTCACTGATAACTTTTCAAATAACAATATGTATTCAGTGCTGTCATGAATGTATATGTGTCCTGATTCAAATACAAAGGGAACCAGGAATCACAATCAATTTTAATTACAAGTTATATGTACAGAATTTATTAATATGATTCTTGTAGTGACATATATTATTACTGGTATCCTATGTGTGTCAGTTGTGTAGTGTTAATATGAGGTAATACTGGTTTTGTTTTGTTCAAGCTCTGTTGGTATTTGTCATCATGACTTCAATAGTTTGTTTCTTTTGGAACTAGTATTGGAGATGTTCTCAGTTCCTGGTATTAAAACAATTAAATTCCCCTCTTAATTTTAGTTTACAATGTCATTTTAAGATGGGGTACATAATGTTGAGCTCCATGGCCACACTCTCTTATCTTGCGTGATGACTGCAGTAAAAGACTCCTCTGCTCGATTAATGTAATGAGTTCTGGAGCCACCCCACTGGTTGCTATATGGACCAAGGAGTATGCTGTCCACCTCTGGCTTCAGCAAAGCTCTGACCAGGTGCTGCTCAATAACTTTAAGACCACGGTCCCTGAAACAAGAAGGTTGTACCTTCTACGTCAGAACTAATTTATACTCCATTTCTACACTGAGCACAATACATCACAAACATTGAGTTCAGAGCGTTAGGCCAACTGTCAGCTTCATCTGAAATACTTTATACCAGTATTTCCCTCCCTAATGGTTACTACGCCTCTGCAATTCCAGCATTATTTCTTTCTAGTTAATAATCTAGGTGTCAGTGTACTGTTTGGGCATTCCATGCAGTTTTACTTTCCTCCGACACCTTCTGTTCAGGCTGGAGCACTATAGGCTTTACATCATGTTCGCTACTGAACCACACATATATACAGACATAAATTATCAATTTACATTCAATTTTCATTAAAAGATATTGAATATTTCAAGCTTACCACAATTCATGGAAATAATAATAAACAGTTTCGTTGACTGGCAATGAATATAGCACAACTCCGATCTGCCGATGTCCCAGGCTTTATTTTATAAAAAATATACACTGGTGCTCAACGCACTGCTTCTTAGTAGGTTTATTACAAGATGTGGCAATGAACAGACGCTCTGAATTGAGTATATTCGCAGCTCTACCCAATCACACCACGTCTACACATCTTTTCAAAAAAGTACCCCTTTCTCACGTTTCCCCTGACAACACAAGATAGTATTTATAGTCCGACCAATCGTGTTTAGTTTTCATTTGTTGCGCTCCAATCACATAGGAGTTAACATGGTAGGCTATTTCCGTAACGTAATGTTTTTTCAAACACGTTATAAAAAAATTTTATGAGCAGAAATGATTTCATGCTGTCAGGCACCCCCACTATTTTATTTTGGCCATAACTTGGTAATTCCTAGACTATTTGCGTAACGTTTTACATATTCTTTGTCAGCAAACCCTAAGGAATCCAAATATCTCAATCTAAGGGAGCTAGGTGGCTGCGTTCAAAATGTGCATTTTCTACCACCTCCTGTTCACTTCAATCCCCATGTGGTGTCTGGGTACTGTCATGTTTTCAAACGTAAACCGGTATAATGTCATAATTCCCAATAAGCGTTTTTCAGGATTTTAAAACCTAACTCTGGTATGGGTAGTGAATTTTATCACTGTCGATTTGAAATAAAGTTAGTGCATGTGGCCTTACACGCGTGATGGCAGCAATTGTGTATCGCGCGACGCGTGTTTAGTGTTGCAGGTGTCCCTGCTTTCTGCCTCTCCCTTCTCTCTATCCTTTAGTCCATCTGTCTTTTAGTTACGCCGTGTATAAAATGGAATGAATGAAATATTAAATTTAGGTCATTGATCAGCTTGCGTATCTCAAGGTTTTTCCAAGAAATACAGTACACGTTTCATTGAAGAAAGCGGGTAATAATACAGTAGGCTTTTACTATCAACGTGAAAGCGTTACAATTTGCAGACGAAGTAGAAAACAAGGGGGATTTCGAGTACAGTCATTGTGACAGCACTGTTCTTTACCATTCTTCTTTCCTTTTATTAAATTTATTTGTTAGGCTTTGCATTTACGTTTTAATTTATATATGGGGATTAGAATAATTCACGACAGAGATGGTGGTATCATCATCACTATGTCTTTTGTGGCGAGAAGGTGGTGTCATCATTACTGTCTTCTTGAGGCGAGATGGTGATGTTACCTTTACTAGGACTTCTTATGCCGAGATGGTGGTGTCGTCATTAGTGTCTTCTTGAGGCGAGATGGCAGTGTCATATTTACTATGTCTTCTTAGAGCGAGATGGTGTGTCATTTTTACTATGTCTTCTTAGTGCGAGATGGTGGTGTCATATTTACTATGTCTTATTATGGCGAGATAACAACATAAACCATCAGTAAGATAAAAGACAGAAAAAACAAGAATGCAGATTTAAACTCAAGTTCCAAAGCCAAGTCTCAAGAAGTGTACACAGAAGCAAACAAAGAAGTAAACAGAAGTATCAAAAGAGACAAGAGGAAGTATATTGAGGAGTTGGCAAGAGAGGCAAAAGATGCTGCAGCCAAAGGAAATATGAGAGAACTGTATAACAACACAAAGAAGCTAACAGGGAAATACAAGCAAAACATTTGCCTCATAAAAGACAAGAATGGAAACTGCTCAGCAATATACAAGAGCAAATGAAGAGGTGGACGGATTATTTTGAGGACCTTCTCAATAGACCAGCTCCACCAAACCCCCATACATCTAGCTAGCAGAAGAAGAGCTACAAATTAACGGTGAAGGACCAACGAAGGAAGAAATAAAGAAATCCATAAAGCTTCTAAGAAATGGAAAAGCGGATGGACCAGATGGCATTCCAGCAGAGGCTATCAAAGCAGATATCCACACGGCTGCAGAGATGTTATATCAATTACTTGGTAAAGTCTGGGAAAATGAAGAGATAATAGCAGAATGGAAGGAAGGATATCTGGTTAAGTTGCCTGATACGAGGTATCTGGGTAGTGTTGGCCCACTTTAATTTGGTACACGTTAACACATTGATGTGCCACCAACGTAAGGAGCTTTGACTTAAAGCCATCGTATTGACCGCGATTTTATAGGGTTGTATAGGGATAGACATGACGTGGTAGGTTGGTATGCTGGGACATGGCAACGCTCTTCCTACACCCTTGATATTCTGAATTCCGTCTTAGTCGGACGTGACTTTTCAATGCTCCCGTTAATGATAGTGATTGTGTTGGAATTCTTCTATTATAAGGCAACAGGGTCTGCCGACTTGTTTATGGATATAATATCGTCTCATACTATTGATGAATCATATTCGGTTCAAGAAGATTTGCAGGGAGTATATTATTAATAAGTATCCAAATTATTATATAGCCAAACCTATGGCTGTTCATTACCGGATTACCGACATACGGAATCGCGAGTAAATAGCCAGACGTTTTGACGACTGATGGATTAAATATAGGAGACGATCTTGGACTGCATAAATTGTATGTATATTTGATTGATGCCATGTATTGTGGAACTTGTTCCCAAAAATAAAATGTATCTTTGTGGACTCTTACCACCTATGGAGTTATCAACTTACTATAGTTGAAGCTGGTCAGTTTACCCAACATTCGCCACTTACATATATTAGCACGATTGCTCAAAGAAAAATAAGCCAGTAATAAAGAGAAAGAAATGCAACCAGAAATAATAATGTGAAGCCATCTTTTACTTCTACAACAAATCTCGACAAGCCCCACCATCAACAAAAGAACCTTGTTACAAAAGGACCTGTAACATTGCCTAAGAAGGGAAATTTACAAGAGTGCACAAATTGTATAGGAATAATGTTACTATCAGTGCCAGGAAAAGTATTTAAACAGGATTATCTTCGAGAGATTAAAAGAGTCCATAGACAAGAAACTTAGAGATGAACAACCAGGTTTTCGACAAAACAGATCCTGTACAGACCAGATAGCCACTTTGAGAATAATAGTTGAACAAAGTCTGGAATGGAATTCACAACTATACATTGGATTTGTGGACTATGAAAAGGCATTTGACAGTGTAGACAGAGAATCACTTTGGAAATTGATGAGGTATTATGGAGCTCCCCTGAAGATCATTAATTTAATAAAGAAAACATATGAAGACATGACATGCAGAGTTCTTCATGAAGGACAGCTTACAGAACCGTTTGGGATAAGAACGAGAGTGCGACAGGGATGCCTCATGTCTCCATTTCTTTTCTTACTAGCAATAGACTGGGTTATCAGAACATCGACAACACACAACAGAAATGGAATCCAGTGGACTCTGACTAAGCAGTTGGATGATCTGGATTTTGCTGATGACTTGGCTCTTCTGTCCCATAACCGTAATCAGATGCAGGACAGATTGAAAATACTCGATGAGAGGTCACAGCAATTGGGTCTGAAAATACACAGGGAAAAGACAAAAATAATGAAAATAAATGCAGGTAATGATAACAGGGTTGAACGTGAAGAAACACCACTACAAGATGTAGAATCGTACACATATCTTGTCAGCAATATAGCAAATGTTGGAGGGACAGACAGTGATATCAAAATAAGAATACAAAAAGCAAGAGGAGCTTTAATTGCATTGGGAAATATATGGAGATCAAGAGAAATCGGATCCAACACGAAAATAAAAATCTTCAATTCAAATTTGAAGTCCGTAATATTATATGGCTCTGAAACATGGAGAACAACAAAGACAACAACCAAAAAGCTACAGACTTTCATAAATGGGTGCTTGCGTAGAATAGAGGGATTAAAATGGTATGACAAGGTTACCAACGTGGAACTGAGGACAAGAACTAGTTAAGTGCCAGTGGAACAAGAGATGAGAAGAAGACGATGGCGATGGATAGGACACACACTGAGGAGACCTGTTGATAGCATTACAAGGCAGTCCTTGTTCTGGAACCCCCAGGGCAAGAGAGGCAGATGTAGACAAAGAAGCACATGGAGAAGAGAGCTGGAAACAGAGGTGAAAATGATGAGGAAAACGTGGAAGGAACTTGAGATGATGGCACGTGACAGGAGGACTTGGCAAGTGTTTGTTGAAGGCCTATGCTCCTTTGGGAGTGGAGGGTTATGAATGAATGAATGAATTATGGCGAGATGGTGGTGTCATCTTTACTATGTCTTCTTGTAGCAAGATTGTGGTCATTATTAGTAGGTCTTCCTGTACCATTGCGGTACATTTGCCACATTTCAATTGTAGACAAACTACCTTTCTCTGTTATTGGTTGTCACTGTATCTCCTCAATTACACAAGGTCTTCATTGACAACACTATTCTATCTAGACCAATTACCTGGAACCTTTGCGTCCGCCTAGAATTTTAATTAATCCTAAACTATCCACGTTGACAGATTCGGTATCTATGCGAACGTTCCGTCACTTGTACCGGTGGCAGAATGTTAACTGCCCAGAATTGTTTATTGTCTTCTCACCATCGGCTGACGTCATGTACATGACGCAGGTTTATTACTTCGTATTTATATTTCCAAATGTTTATATTTACACATTTCTATATTTTATGTTTGTTAAACTTGTTAGAACAAAACGTTAAGTTCCCATCAACGTTTACGAGCGCTCTAACGGAACAGCACTATTCAGTTTTGCGAATTTGCGCTCCGTCAGAATGCATACACTCGTTTACTGTGGAAAATGTCTGAAGCGCTCATCTCATGAGAGTCATTGTAGGCTTGAGTCTAAATTGTGTATAAATTGAGTGCGTGTCGAGTTCGTTCATATATAAGACTGGTGATAGCGAGGTGGATGGGCAAGCTTTAGGGGGCATTGAGTACTTTGTGTGAAGAGGGAGGAAACAAGAACTATTTTGACGGGCCAAATTTATTGTTGCATATGTAAAGAATTTATTTATAATATATAAATATGTACATCTACAATATATATATATAATATATATATATAATATATATATATATATATATATATATATATATATATATATAATAGTATATATATATATATATATAAATATATATATATATATATATATATATATATATTGTAGCGTAGCAAATGTTGCGTAAGTATTATATGTGTTGATAAATGTTCTGTGGAGGATGTCGCATTTGCCACACAACGTTGAGGGTGTTGTAATTCATCTGCTCCTCTCAAGGTATGATAATCCTGGCCTTTGCGGAGTAGTGTGCCACCCTCAGACACAGGGATGATGAGGCGTAGTAAACTTGGTGTCTGTAGTCTGGTTTAAGTGTGATGTAGATGTGTATACAGACAGTGAGCATTACGAACAAGTCAATCCACACAATGACGTCACGTTAACTCACGATGTGAAAAGTCAATGATGCTTGCAACAGCTAGTGACGGTTTTGTATAATTTATTATAAACGCCACAATGACGAAGTGTGTAGACATAAACAAGCAGGTACATCATAGGTACGATCAAACAGTCATTATTACATATGTAGACAATTCAACTGGCACAGCAGACAGCATCAAAATAATGTGCATCATCTGCCTTTTAGGATATCGTAAAGCCGCTGTACATGTAGTCAGGTAGTAAACTTCCCCTTTCCATAAGAGCTAGAAGATATCAACTAGGAGATTAAAGATGGTCTTCTCGATTTGACCTCAACAAGACAGGCATGTCTTTTGAGCGCCACATTATCGTCCTCTATGTTCCTTATACAGCAAAGGTATCAAACCTAGATCCATCAACAAAGTTCAGGAAGCAAATAGTCCGTAGGACAGGCATCAATCGATGCGTGACAATCTAAGTGGATCGTGAGCTGAGCAAACTAGTCATATCGTAGACTTTAGAATAAGGCAGGCTAAGCAAAAGTCAACATCACAAGATGGCGATAAAGTTACTCAGCCAAAAAAGGGATTTAATTACCTGTTCATAAGGAATTAAATGAATAATCACATATGCCTCCAGGCATTAGGAATAACACAGAGATATATCATCTCAAGATAGGAACAACAATCATGAGGACTCCTTCCTGAATAAACTAAGCGAAGACTAGCTCATAGCTACGTCTCGCCTTCACAGCTTCTCAGCACAGACTGACCTGGGCGGAAATCGTTTTACCAACGCCACAAAAAGGGACATGCGCAGAAAACGCGAATCGAATACAACTCAGGCCAATTTACGAAACGAAGAATGTTCTACATTGTTCGACTTAAGACCTATTACCTTAAAAGGAAATGAATCTTGAAACATTGCGATTGCCAACTGTTTTCAAAGAACTGACGATCTGAGCGCTCCATATATGGTCGTGACTCAAAATCGTTCACACAGCTATCGGCAACCCTAGCTATCAAGATAAGACAACTTCTTAACGATAGCTATCAAGATTAGACGACTGTAGAAATAAAAGTGACTACAATTTCATTAGTTCCTTCCCATGCATTAAAAAATGAATCTAGTCAGAATGCATGGTCAGAATAAGTTGCTACAAGTTTTTAGCAGCAACATATATATATATATATATATATATATATATATATATATATATATATATATATATATATATATATATATATATATATATATATATATATATATATATATATATATATATGCAGAAGTACATATAAATAGTAATTCACATCCAGACGTGCACATATAAAACACTCACACCAAGCGGTGCTCATGTATATACTACTCATCCATAAGTGCACATGTGCAGTCACTCATCCAGAAGTGCACTTAAACAGACGCCACAAATATGCACATTTACAGGAAGTGCACTATATAGTTAAATCAATCTAGCGGTGCGCATATACAAGCACTTTCAAGCGCAGCTATACCGGTACTCACATCCAACAGTAAACATGCACAAACAGTCGCATCAAATAGTGCGTACAAACAAACACTGGTGAAAAAGTGCAATAGATAATGCACACATCGGCCAACCTAAATCGTAAATAAATATTAGACAAACATAAAGGTATGTTTTCAGGCACTCGTAAGAAATAAAGAAGTAGAACACTAGACAACAGAAAAACTACAGACGTTAGTACTAGGCTTACCCAGGACTCGAACCCAGGACCTTCCGTGCGACAACCCCGACTAGCTATGCAAGCGAATCACACTATCCTCTCTGCCATCTAGGCATCACAAAAAATGATGCTTCGATGACGGGTCATTAGTGCGAACCGCTAGACATAACACCGGAAATTTACCATGGGCAGTCCAGCCTATTAATGACGCAATCACTTCTGTTGTTCCCCTATTAAACAGTATAAGTCAGTCCACACAAGACAAAGACCTTAATACTGTGTCTAGTAAATGATAGTAGACTAAGAACAGCAAGTACAGGACAGAGGGTAGGTGTTTGGTATTGTATAAACATTTATAACACAAAAGAAAGGGAAACCCGAGGCCTGTAAACAGTAAGTAAATATTAGACAAACATAAAGGTATGTTTTCAGGCAATCGTAAGAAATAAAGAAATAGAACACTTAGCTTTACTAACATCTATTCCACTTGATGAAGGAGCTATATGTTGAACCATCCTGCTCTACTAACATCTATACCACTTGGTGAAGGAGCTATATGTTGAAACGTCCTGCTTCACTACCATCCTCATCGACCAGAAAACGTTGATCTTCTCAAGTCCATTCGTATACTGTGACAATTACGCACTATCTCAGTCCTTGACCTGTCATGTACTCATCCACACAGATATTACGTCGCCTCACACCAGCGCTTCTCACCCTCAACTAAACGCCTCCAGTCCAATTTACACGACAGACGTACGTGCCAACCCTTATAGAAGTGTGAATGATGTAGGACACCCAGACCAGATCCACTCTCTGGCACTTACTTGCAGATCACTTTGCCTTATAACACCAGCCAGTATTCGATGCTTGTGACCTGGTCGCTTCAAGTAAATTATTTAATCACGTACCGCAATGTCTCACAAACTTTGAATAATCACGTCCCCTTATGACAGTTTAGTCTTACAGGATACCCCTCTCGGAAGAAGATACAGGTAATTTGGTAGTAGTATTAATAATACTATTGTATCTGTACTAGTCCATCTATAATATAGAGTGATTCGGTTGAAATGAACAACAGTGGGCAGTCTGTTCGATACGGCCTTAAAAAAAAAGAATTCAGAGACACCGATAAAACGTAGTAAGGATTAGGTTTAGGAATCCTAATCCTGAACCCTAACCTTAATCCTATTCTTAACGACGTGGGTGACTTATTTAGATGAAATTGAAGAAGACGTCCAACTATTATTCATTTCAACAGGTGATGTAACAAAATTAAAGTTTCAAAAATGTAAAAATCTGTAACTACGTTTCATAAGAACGTGTAGTTTAAAACAATTAGTAAAGAATATATATATATATATATATATATATATATATATATATATATATATATATATTTATATATATATATATATATATATATATATATATATATAGATATATATATATATATGGTGGGTTTTGATGTTAAAGAAATAGATATTATTTGTAACAGATATGAGGTCAGCTGTGCAAGCCCCTGAGGTTAGTTATTTATGAATATGTTCTCAGGGAACCTGTCTGCTACCACCCTATGACCTCAACCTGTCATATATTTTCTCCTAGTTAAGTGTAAAGGTGTGTGAGTGTTGTCTAGCTAAATGTCTAGGGTATATGCGATGTTATGTAATGAAATGACAACACTACACTTATAAATTAATGAACAATAATGAAACAAGTCACTGTTAAAGTTTAAACGTTAAATCTTTTTTTGGTACAATTTATTTTCGGTATCTCAGTTCTTTTTTTTTTGGATACCGGAGTACTGAAAACTCAAGGTGATAATGAAATGTATTTACAACAATTAATTCAAACTATAAATGAGTTTGTGATTATTCACAACTCTAAAAATGTCACTTTTGAAAAGTGCCAATTAAATCTTGATCCTATGAACGGGTAATAATGGGAAGAACGTCTGTATTCATCATGTTCTGAACTAGGAAATACACATTTGGAAAAGAGAGTGGTTAATCTGAGGTACCATGTGCCCGTGGACGAATTCTTATCTTTGTAGTTGCTGGAATACAAGATGGTTTCAGTCCAAGCTAACAGCTTCAAACTGCCAAGTCAGGATACTGCCCTTGAATTCTCAACAGTGAGGCAAACAGACAATACTGCCTCAATTCTTCAGGTGCAGATGGAAATACGGGTATATGTTGACCAATGGCGCACTTTGATTCAGAGATGAAACCCTGGAATGAGAGTAATAAACCCATCCTCAACACCTCATATACCTCTCTCTATCCCTAACTATTAAACATTTTCAACCTGGTAAGAATCAGCATGGTAACTAAACAATTAGTTAACGTTCTTATTTGGTTTTGTACCCCATTCATGGTCAGATAATCTTTCAAACTTCAGTTTGACACTTTCCTTGACATAGGAAACATTTTATTTAATTATATCAAGTCATGTGCAAACATGGTGACTTGCTGAATAAGACGGCCAGTGGTTTTCTGGTCTTACATCATAAAACTGTACATCAATTTCCCCATTACTATTTAATTTTATTTTCTCCCAAAGTGTCAGTAAGCCTGTCTGGCTTTTCTACAAAATGATAATATCTTTCTTTACAACTTTGTGACACAACACAAAGTTTGATGTTGGCGCTTTCCTATATATATGCCTCTACCCATAGAATTTTCATACATATTCAATAATACATACATAATAATAATAATAATATAAATGTTTTTTTTCTCACCGCATCAATGAAATATTCCTACTAATTAGTTTAATTAGCGATAATATGGTCACTTCTAGATCGCTTGCTGGTGCAGATCAGCAAAGGCAAAATCGTACTGAAATTCTTGCCTTTAACTCAACAGTAGTGTAGGAAATATATTTTACAAGTGGCACCTAACGCCGATTTCAAATTGTTTTTATCACTACTGTTAGTCTGTTAGACTCCAGCCAATCAGGGACTATTATGCCTCTTGCGTCCTTTCTCAAATTAAAACTTCAACTTTCAAACTTTGGGATTACCTCCCCCTCTCCCAATATGTGGCAAGCTGAGAGAGATATACGTCTGTTCGTCTATCTGTCTTCTACCAATATCTTGGTTATTTACTATGTGTTTCAAATTCTGAAAAGTAATTAGTGATCAGGCTGCTGTCTGTCACACAGTAGTTATATTTTTATTCTTTCCTTTATTATATTTACTATTATTGTTTTTCCCCTTTATTTATTCAAATAACATATTTTTCTATCTACGGTAAGATATATTAACACCTTAATCTTCTATTTAACCATTAATGTCATTGTATTTGTCAACTGTCCTTTCTTTTAGTGTGTAAGAAAATTATCTAAGTTTTTCTTCTCTATCCTTCTATGCCCCGCTTGGGTTCAAATTTCAAATTTCTGTAAACAACGAACTCGTGACACTACTACCTATGCTCCTTTTCTTCCCTTCTCGTACTGTACTTTCAAGTATTCCACGTTAATCGTATTATTTGTCTGTAACTAGCGTTCTCATTCAAAATTGAAACAGCGCATCTGCAATACGTCACAAAATTGCGACTTTTAGGCTGGATGTACGAACTGTGTGTTTTTTTCATTTCAATCTGCAGATCTAAGACGTTATACATTTTGAACTGCGTGTCGAGCGAAATGGGACTGTATGGTTTTTGCGTCGTCTTTTAGAAACATGCTACGGTATCTCCACGCACTATCGTTTTTGGCTTGCCAGACCAAAAGAACCAAACGCGTATCAAATGATAGCATTCTTCCGTCTCTCCCTTCCCCTTCCTCGTGTTTTCTTCTGTCCATCTTTCTTAGAACGACTAAGCTTTGCATTTTCAAAATTGTTACCGTTAGTGTCTCAAGGACGAGGTATAAAAAGTTAGTATTGACCTGCAGGCGGGGCGATGATGTTTCACACAACTCCACTATTTTATCCCTATATATATATATATATATATATATATATATATATATATATATATATATATATATATATATATATCTATATATATATATATATATATATATATATATATATATATATATATATATATATATACAGGCATACCTCACTCTTTCGACAGGTTAGGGACCAGAGCACTGACGAAAATCGAAAATCGACGAAAGTCGAAGCATAGCTTCTATTTAGCTTGCAAATGCATTCATCATCATCTCAACCCGTAACCCGTCATGGGTCGTGGGGGTGCCATGGTGGAAGCATCAGCAGACAGGGTCCTCCACTGCTCTCTATCCTCAGCAAAGCGTACAAGTGTGGAAAAACCGTGCCCTGCCCATTCTTTGATGTTATCAGTCCAGGATTTTCTGTGCCTTCCTCTTCTCCGTTTACCTTCGACTGTTGCAAATGCATTAGGGTCGCCAAAAAACGTAAATAACTAACTGTATAACACTTACGAATGAGTGTAACACCTAAATTAACAGAAATTAACATAAGAATAAAGAAAATACAGTAATAAATAAAAAATTCGTGGTTCTTGTGCGTTAATTCACCGGTTAAATCAAATTCTGGATATTTATTACCAAAACTGACAACCGTACTTTTTCTTGACTGAAAAAGGTTGATTTCACATTGTGATTTGGGAGGCAAGTTAAAAAAAAAAAGCGTTTCTCGTGCATTCTTAGTTGACACGCTTACGACAGACCCGTCCTCAAACCCCCCCACCCCCCCCCCCCCCCCCCCCCCGTATTTTTTTTAAACTTTATAAACCAATAGAACGGAATTGAATCAGTTCTACAAGTTAACGGTACACAGGAAACAAGGGAAATCGCTGCCGTTGCCTTCTCTAACTCAAGATCAGAGTGAGGTACCTGACTCTGATCCTGAGTTAGAGAAGGCAACGGCAGCGAGGAAGGGAACAGGTGTTACGCATTAGTCTAACCAGCTGTAAAAGGGTACCTGCCTCTGATCTTGAGTTAGAGAAGGCAACGGCAGCGAGGAAGGGAACAGGTGTCACACATGTCTAACCAGCTGTAAAAGGGTACCTGCCTCTGATCTTGAGTTAGAGAAGGCAACGGCATCGAGGAAGGGAACAGGTGTCACACATCAGTCTAACCAGCTGTAAAAGGGTACCTGCCTCTGATCTTGCGTTAGAGAAGGCAACGGCAGCGAGGAAGGGAACAGGCCACCCCACCTCATAAAGCTGGGACCCAGTACATCGAAGTCTATAACACTTCATTCCCCAACGGCAGAATGTGCTATGTGACTACAACCTTACAAACGGCAGGCGTGTTTTAAAAAAAATTCTAAGCAACGGGGGAGGGGGGGAGAGGACAATGTGAAATGACACTTTTTCAGTCAAAAGAAAATTTTTTTTTTTTCTTAAATTATGTGTTTTGGCGCGGCTTTGGAGCGGCAAATCTTATCGTGCCATTTGTCATTTGATAGCGGTCCAGAGACGTGGAAAATCTTATCGTGCCATTTGTCATTTGATAGCGGTGTCCAGAGACGTGGAAGATGAATTTCCTGGAGGTGTCAGATTTTACACGTAACAAAGAGAACTGTGTGAAGTTTTTACAGAATCGGGGCATTCTACACACCGTCAGACTGTGTGCTAACAATCACCAGATGAGTTTGTCCTTGACAGTTCGCCAAGATCGTTAGAGATGTCACATATGTACACAGGATATACCTATTCGTTCTGGCACATGGTTACAGGGCGCACGTTTATCCTTCAGGCAGATTATTCTGTTCATTTACTGTTGGAGTAAAGAGTGGACTAGCATTGATTTCTGTAAATCAGAGCTAGGAATTGCCAATCACGCTGTCATTAAATGAAACAGCAACCTCCGTGAGGTTTGTGCAAATGTACTCATTGCAAATCCCGCTGTAATTGGCGGTCCCAATACCACGGTAGAGATAGACGAAAGTGTCTTCACAGGCAGAAAAAATAACGTCGGTCGTGTATTTCCACAGCAGTGGGTATTTGGTGGCCTATGTCGTGAAACAAGTGAGTGTTTCATGGTTCCAGTGCCGGACCGCTCAGCGGCTACACTTATGCCCCTTATCATAGCCAACATTCGTCCTGGTACGACAGTTGTTTCTGATCAATGGCGAGCATATAGTACCATTCAGAATTTGCCAGGTTTAACTCACCAAACGGTGAATCATTCTGCAAATTTTGTCGACCCAAATACAGGGGCAAATACACAACGAATAGAGAGATTGTGGAAATCTGCGAAAGAACGCAACAAACGTCAGAACGGAACACACAGACACATGTTAGATTCCTACATGTGTGAATTTTTGTGGCGACATCGGAATAAAGTTCGTCAGTCAGACCCGTTCGACAATATACTGCTTGACATTGCAGAATTTTGGCCTCCTCTGTAAATTATGTAGCTACGAACGAACATGTGTATGTCCTGATATGTGCCAAGCTTCAGCGATCTTTGGTAATCTGTTCCCCTCACGGTCCTTTTCAGGGCCCACAAAACTATACCCACCACGGTCCTTTTCAGGGCCCACAAAACTGCACCTACTACGGTCCTATTCAGGGCCCACAAAACTATACCCACCACGGTCCTTTTCAGGGCCCACACAACTGCACCTACCACGGTCCTATTCAGGGCCTACAAAACTTTACCCACCACGGTTTTTTTTACAGGGCCCACAAAACTGCACCACGGTCCTGTTTAGGGCCCCCAAAACCAACAAAACTGTACCCTGGCAAGAAAGCCTTTATTTGTTTTCACCGCTGGGTGTGGAGGGCTGGGTGGGGAGTTGGTCCCCTCCCTCACTATACACTGATCCTTGTCAATATTTACCTAATCAGAGCCGGATTAACGTAGTAGCAAAAGTAGCATATGCTACGAGCCCCTTTCTTTTAGGGCCCGGCGCCAATAAATATGTACATCATTTTTTGGTCATCTTCTCATACGAGCGTTAAACCAATGATCTTGTGATGTATGCCATCTTTAGCGCCTTTTCATTTAGTGTCACGAAATTGTGAGAGAAAGAGCATAACAGGGTGACTTAGTTTGACTCTTTATTACTTTTATCTTAACTGTTTGCGGACAGAAGCAGTCATTTTCTTTGGATTTGTTGAAAATCTGTACACCTTCTTTTCTGCTTCTACCTACCGGTGGGGTCTCCTTTCTACTGCATTATGTGCTAGTGGTACTCATTTGCCCTTTGTGAAAAGACTGTCAGATACCAGGTGGTCCGCTTGGGCAGATGCGACAAAAGCACTTTTACACAATTCATAACCCTCCACTCCCAAGGGAGCATAGGCCTTCAACAAACACATGCCAAGTCTTCCTGTCACGTGCCATCATCTCAAGTTCTTTCCATGTTCTCCTCATCATTTTCACCTCTGTTTCCAACTCTCTTCTCCATGTACTTCTTGGTCTTCCTCTGCCTCTCCTGCCTTGGGGGTTCCAGAACAAGGACTGCCTTGTAATGCTATCAACAGGTTTCCTTAGTGTAAATCCGATGTATAGTGGTGAATTCCATTCCAGACTTTGTTCAACTATTATTCTCAAAGTGGCTATCTGGTCTGTACATGATCTGTTTTGTCGAAAACCTGCTTGTTCATCTCTCAGTTTCTTGTCTATGGACTCTTTTAATCTCTCAAGGATAATCCTGTTTAATACTTTTCCTGGCACTGATAGTAACATTATTCCTCTATAATTTGTGCATTCTTGTAGATTTCCCTTCTTAGGCAACTTAACCAGATATCCTTCCTTCCATTCTGCTGGTATCTCTTCCTTTTCCCAGACTTTACCAAGTAATTTATATAACATCTCTGTAGCCGAGTCGATATCTGCTTCGATGGCCTCTGCTGGAATGCCATCGGGTCCAGCCGCTTTTCCATCTCTTAGAAGCTTTATGGCTTTCTTTATTTCTTCCTTCGTTGGTCTTTCACCGTTAATTTGTAGCTCTTCTTCTGCTGGCTGGATGTCCGGCGGGTTTTGTGGAGCTGGTCTATTGAGAAGGTCCCCAAAATATTCTGTCCACCTCTTCATTTGCTCTTGTATATTGCTGAGCAGTTTCCCATTCTTGTCTTTTATGAGGCAACTTGTTTGCTTGTATTTCCCTGTTAGCTTCTTTGTGCTGCTATACAGTTCTCTCATATTTCCTTTGGCTGCAGCATCTTCTGCCTCTCTTGCCAACTCCTCTATATACTTCCTCTTGTCTCTTTTGATACTTCTTTGTTTGCTTCTGTGTACACTTCTTAAACCTTGGTTTTGGAACTTCTGGTTTTGCTTGTGTTTAAATCTGCTTTCTTGTTTTTTCTGTCTTTTATCTTATTGATGGTTTCTCTTGTTATCCATGCTTTTTGTTGTCTTTCCCTTTTCCCCAGTATTTCTTCACATGTCTCCTTCCATACCGTTTTGACCTGCTGCCAATAGTCTTCTGTATTCTCTACATCTTCCAGCTGTTGGAGCACTTGGAATTTGTTGGATACTGTGACCGCAAATTTGTCTCTTGATTTCTTAGCTGTCCTACATTAAACTGTTGTCTATAATTTTGCATTATTGCATATTTCTTGAGTTTCATTTTTACTTTGGCTATCAGAAGATGGTGATCTGATGCCACATCTGCTCCTCTATATACCTTTACATCCTGCAATGATGATCTAAACTTCTTTATGCATATATGATCGATCTGATTTTCTGTTCTATGGTCTGGTAATATCCATGTTGCCTTGTGTATTCTCTTATGTGGAAACATGCTTCCTCCTGTAGCCAGTTGATTTGAAGCACAGAAGTTTGCGAATAGTTCTCCATTTTCATTCATTATTAGTATAAAATGCTTCTTTCCCAGCCTCTTCTTTGTTATTAGTTGGTTCATCACATTGGATGAAATTTACATGAATTTTTCTTTTTAGCTGTTTTTTTAAAGTAGCTGTTTATTATTCTGAGTCCAACAGCTTCCCATTCAATGAGTGCTTTCTGTGCTTCTTAAGATAACATAAGAGCTACCCCTTCACTGTGGTGTGAACTTTCATCTTCATGTCCTGAGGACAGCACCAATTCACCTGTGATGAGTTTCTTCCTGACTACCCCCCTTCCACTTTGTTTCACACATTCCCAGAACCTCGATTTTTTATTCCCTCATTTCTGCTGCTACTTGCGCCACTTTCCCTTGTTCGTTTAAAGTCCGAACATTCCAGGTGTCAAATCTGGAAGTTCTCCTAGAAGAAAGAAGGTTAGTCAGCAACACAGACTCCTTTCGGCTTTCTCTGTGTTGCATCATACGCCTCCCCGCGAGAGGACCTTCCCCTGTCTTGGATGGCTGTGTTTTATTTTCTTTATTTGACTTGTCCATATTTGTTGAAGTTTTTTGTGGTTTAAATTTTTTACAGGATGGGGTAATCGGCCCCATGCCCAACCCTCCTTAGTCGCCTTCTATGACATGCTTGGCAGGGAACAGTGTTACTATTCTTTGCTCCCCTTTCGGGATCCGGTAACACACGGGTGAACTTTTTACACAGCTTTTCTGCAATAAAACAAGTCTTGGACCCCCCATGCATTAATAGACTACCCCCCCTAACCCCGCCTGCGAAAAAAAAATGCATAATTGTAGAAAACAATGTAAGAAAAAGGACGGTGCTCGGTTTGGTAATAAATTTACAAAAAAAATAATTTCCCGTGTGAATAAACGCACAAGTACCAAATTCGTTCATAAACATCTAACCTTAAAATCATTCTTGAGTAAGTAGGGACGATGATATATAAACACTATGTGCAGTTTTGAAATGTTAGGTGATTTAGGGGATTTCTAGACTTAGAAAAATCAGAGGAGAAAAATTAAAGAGGCTCATCTTCAGAACTAGAAGATTGGAAAACTCTATCCAATTCTTTTAGAAGAAGGGGACTTTGATGAGATCTAACAGGGGTCTGGGGCTGATGTTGATGGCTCGAAATCTGAAAGAATAGAAAGAGGGTGACTTAAGTTGGTTGTGGCGGTTGCGTCTTTTAAAAAGGAGAGCAAGGACGTTTGCCTCATTAATGTCTTGTTCCTTTCCCTAAGAAGTTCTCTGTAACAGCTATTTGGCGTAGCGTTTTTTAATTCCTCTAACACTTTAGCTTTGTTCTTTAGAAGTGTGCTAACTGTAGTGGAGGTAAACCTATCTTGCTGCCTATTTCAGCATTTGAGATTCCTTGTTCATTAAGCTTGATTAGCTCAAGCTTTTTCTTGCAAATTGAGAACCTTATGGGTTCTTTTAGTTTTGTTCACTACACTTAGGACTCCATTATGAGTATATTAAAGCATACAAATAAGTCGTACAGGGCCTAATCACACAAAAAAGTACAGTATGAATACTGTACACGTGTCTGTATAATCACGATATGAACACTGTCATTATACTGTTATTCACAAAAAAATACCATGAACTATTTACAGTATAAACACAAAAATAATATAGTACGAATAATTTTGTTATTTAATCACAAAATAAGAAGTATTAATATGTTTATATCACAAATATAAGAGATTTCACTGCGGACAACTTCAAAAAAACAGTGCGCACCGAACGACTTCTATTCAAAGACTGAACGACGACAGAAACAAGATGACGCGCGGTTGTGACGAAATGCGACGAAAGAGCGGAGCGAGAGACGAAATTTGGAAACGTGGTTATAATTGAAAACCGACGAAAGAGCGAAGCGACGAAACTCGAAGCGACGAAAGTCGAGGTATGCCTGTATATATATATATATAATTGTATAATATATATATTATAATATATTATATATATTTTATTATATATTATATATATATTATATATATATATATTACAGGCATACCTCGACTTTCGTCGCTTCGAGTTTCGTCGCTTCGCTCGTTCGTCGGTTGTCAAATTATAACCACGGTTTCCAAAATTCGTCGCTCGGGCGTCGCTTATTTTCGTCGCTTTTAGTCACAAACCGCGAGTCATCTTGTTAAATCTGTCGTCGTTCAGTCTTTGAACAGAACGACGTTTCAGTGCGCACTGTTTTTTTTTGAAGTTGTCCGCCAGTGGATCTTCTCTTATATTTGTGATTAAACATATTAATACTTCTTCATTTTTTTGTGATTTAAATACACAAAAATTATTCGTACTATATTATTTTTTGTGTCTTATACTGTAAATAGTTCCATGGTTATTTTTGTGATAACAGTATATAATGACAGTGTTCATATCGTGATTATAAGACCACGTGTACAGTATTCATACTGCTACTTTTTTGTTGTGATTAGGCCAAGTACGGACTTATTTTTGTGCTTTAATATACTTCATAATGAGGTCCTAAGTTGTATGTGACCGGAAAACTATAAAGAAGCTACCATTAAGGTTCTCAATTTGCATAGAAACGCTTGAGCTATTTATCAAGCTTAATGAAACAAGGAATCTCAAATGCTGAAATAGGCCGCAAAGATCGGTTTACCTCCCACTACAGTTAGCACACTTCTAAAGAACAAAGCTAAAGTGTTAGAGGAAATTAAAAAACGCTACGCAAATACGCCTGAAATTACAGAGAACTTCTTGGATGGGAAAGGAACAAGACATTAATGAGGCAAACGTCCTTGCTTTTCTTTTTAAAGACGCAAACCGCCACAACTCATCAATCAACTTAAGTCACCCCTCTTTCTAAACTTTCAGATTCGGAGCCCATCAACATCAGCCCAGCCCTGTGAGATCTCATTCAAAGTCCCCTTCTTCTAAAAAGAATTGGATAGAGTTCCAGCTTCTAGTTCTGAAGATGGGCTCTTTTAATTTTCTCCATCTGATTTTCGAATTCTAGAATCCCCCCTAAATCACCAAACATTCAAAACTGCACTTAGTGTTTTTATATTCATTACGTCTTACTTACTCTAGATTGTTTTTTAAGGTTAGATGTTATTAAACGAATAATTTGGTTACTTGTGCACGTTTATTCACCGTGGGAAATTATTTTTTTGTAAATTTATTACCCAAACCGAAGCACCGTCCTTTTTCTTACATTGTTTTTTCTTACAATAATGTTTTCTTTTTTTCCGCATGTGTGGGGGTTAATCCAATTTGCAGGTAGGGGTTGCGGGTTAGTCTATTATGCATTTTCGCAGGTAGGGGTAGTAGCATGGGTCCAAGACTTGTTTTATTGCAGAAAAGCTGTGTAAAAGTTCACCCGTGTGTTACCGGGGCCCGAAAGGGGAGCAAAGAATAGTAACACTGTCCCCTGCCAAGCATGTCGTAGAAAGCTACTAAGGAGGGTTGGGCATGGGGCCGGTTACCCCATCCTGTAAAAAATTGTAAACCACAAAAAACTTCAACAAATATGGACAAGTCAAATAAAGACAATAAAACACAGCCATCCAAGACAGGGGAAGGTCCTCTCGCGGGGAGGCGTATGATGCAACACAGAGAAGCCGAAAGGAGTCTGTGTTGCTGACTAACCTTCTTTCTTCTAGGAGAACTTCCAGATTTGACACCTGGAATGTTCGGACTTTAAACGAACAAGGGAAAGTGGCGCAAGTAGCAGCAGAAATGAGGGAATAAAAAATCGAGGTTCTGGGAATGTGTGAAACAAAGTGGAAGGGGGTAGTCAGGAAGAACTCATCACAGGTGAATTGGTGCTGTCCTCAGGACATGAAGATGAAAGTTCACACCACAGTGAAGGGGTAGCTCTTATGTTATCTTAAGAAGCACAGAAAGCACTCATTGAATGGGAAGCTGTTGGACCCAGAATAATAACAGCTACTTTAAAAACAGCTAAAAAGAAAATTCATGTAAATTTCATCCAATGTTATGCACCAACTAATGACAAAGAAGAGTCTGTGAAAGAAGCATTTTATACTAAACTACAGGAAATTATGGATAAAGTAAAAAGAAGAGACATCACAATTTTGATGGGTGACATGAATGCAAAGATAGGTACAGTCAACACCGGATTTGAAGAAGTCATGGGAAAACATGGGCTAGGAGTAATGAATGAAAATGGAGAGAACTATTCGCAAACTTCTGTGCTTCAAATCAACTGGCTACAGGAGGAAGCATGTTTCCACATAAGAGAATACACAAGGCAACATGGATATCACCAGACCATAGAACAGAAAATCAGATCGATCATATATGCATAAAGAAGTTTAGATCATCATTGCAGGATGTAAAGGTATATAGAGGAGCAGATGTGGCATCAGATCACCATCTTCTGATAGCCAAAGTAAAAAATGAAACTCAAGAGATATGCAACAATGCAAAATTATAGACAACAGTTTAATGTAGGACAGCTAAGAAATCAAGAGACAAATTTGCGGTCACAGTATCCAACAAATTCCAAGTGCTCCAACAGCTGGAAGATGTAGAGAATACAGAAGACTATTGGCAGCAGGTCAAAACGGTATGGAAGGAGACATGTGAAGAAATACTGGGGAAAAGGGAAAGACAACAAAAAGCATGGATAACAACAGAAACCATCAATAAGATAAAAGACAGGAAAAACAAGAAAGCAGATTTAAACACAAGCAAAAACCAGAAGTTCCAAAGCCAAGGTTTAAGAAGTGTACACAGAAGCAAACAAAGAAGTATCAAAAGAGACAAGAGGAAGTATATAGAGGAGTTGGCAAGAGAGGCAGAAGATGCTGCAGCCAAAGGAAATATGAGAGAACTGTATAGCAGCACAAAGAAGCTAACAGGGAAATACAAGCAAACAAGTTGCCTCATAAAAGACAAGAATGGGAAACTGCTCAGCAATATACAAGAGCAAATGAAGAGGTGGACAGAATATTTTGGGGACCTTCTCAATAGACCAGCTCCACAAAACCCGCCGGACATCCAGCCAGCAGAAGAAGAGCTACAAATTAACGGTGAAAGACCAACGAAGGAAGAAATAAAGAAAGCCATAAAGCTTCTAAGAGATGGAAAAGCGGCTGGACCCGATGGCATTCCAGCAGAGGCCATCGAAGCAGATATCGACTCGGCTACAGAGATGTTATATAAATTACTTGGTAAAGTCTGGGAAAAGGAAGAGATACCAGCAGAATGGAAGGAAGGATATCTGGTTAAGTTGCCTAAGAAGGGAAATCTACAAGAATGCACAAATTATAGAGGAATAATGTTACTATCAGTGCCAGGAAAAGTATTAAACAGGATTATCCTTGAGAGATTAAAAGAGTCCATAGACAAGAAACTGAGAGATGAACAAGCAGGTTTTCGACAAAACAGATCATGTACAGACCAGATAGCCACTTTGAGAATAATAGTTGAACAAAGTCTGGAATGGAATTCACCACTATACATCGGATTTACACTAAGGAAACCTGTTGATAGCATTACAAGGCAGTCCTTGTTCTGGAACCCCCAGGGCAGGAGAGGCAGAGGAAGACCAAGAAGTACATGGAGAAGAGAGTTGGAAACAGAGGTGAAAATGATGAGGAGAACATGGAAAGAACTTGAGATGATGGCACGTGACAGGAACACTTGGCATGTGTTTGTTGAAGGCCTATGCTCCCTTGGGGAGTGGCCACAACAAACCCCCCCCCCCCCCCCCCACCCCCCCCCCCCCCCCCACCCCCAGGGTTATGAATTGTGTAAAAGTGCTTTTGTCCGCATCTGCCCAAGCGGACCACCTGGTATCTGACAGTCTTTTCACAAAGGGCAAATGAGTACCACTAGCACATAATGCAGTAGAAAGGAGACCCCACCGGTAGGTAGAAGCAGAAAAGAAGGTGTACAGGATTTTCAACAAATCCAAAGAAAATGACTGCTTCTGTCCGCAAACAGTTAAGATAAAAGTAATAAAGAGTCAAACTAAGTCACCCTGTTATGCTCTTTCTCTCACAATTTCGTGACACTAAATGAAAAGGCGCTAAAGATGGCATACATCACAAGATCATTGGTTTAACGCTCGTATGAGAAGATGACCAAAAAATGATGTACATATTTATTGGCGCCGGGCCCTAAAAGAAAGGGGCTCGTAGCATATGCTACTTTTGCTACTACGTTAATCCGGCTCTGATTAGGTAAATATTGACAAGGATCAGTGTATAGTGAGGGAGGGGACCAACTCCCCACCCAACCCTCTCCACACCCAGCGGTGAAAACAAATAAAGGCTTTCTTGCCAGGGTACAGTTTTGTTGTTTTTGGGGGCCCTAAACAGGACAGTGGTGCAGTTTTGTAGGCCCTGTAAAAAAAACCGTGGTGGGTAAAGGCCCTGAATAGGACCGTGGTAAAGTTTTGTGGGCCCTGAAAAGGACCGTGGTGGGTGCAGTTTGTGTGGGCCCTGAATGACCGTAAAGTTTTTGTGGGGAAAAGGACCGTGGTGGGTATAGTTTTGTGGGCCCTGAAAAGGACCGTGAGGGGAACAGATTACCAAAGATCGCTGAAGCTTGGCACATATCAGGACATACACATGTTCGTTCGTAGCTACATAATTTACAGAGGAGGCCAAAATTCTGCAATGTCAAGCAGTATATTGTCGAACGGGTCTGACTGACGAACTTTATTCCGATGTCGCCACAAAAATTCACACATGTAGGAATCTAACATGTGTCTGTGTGTTCCGTTCTGACGTTTGTTGCGTTCTTTCGCAGATTTCCACAATCTCTATTCGTTGTGTATTTGCCCCTGTATTTGGGGCGTCAAAATTTGCAGAATGATTCACCGTTTGGTGAGTTAAACCTGGCAAATTCTGAATGGTACTATATGCTCGCCATTGATCAGAAACAACTGTCGTACCAGGACGAATGTTGGCTATGATAAGGGGCATAAGTGTAGCCGCTGAGCGGTCCGGCACTGGAACCATGAAACACTCACTTGTTTCACGACATAGGCCACCATATACCCACTGCTGTGGAAATACACGACCGTCGTTATTTTTTCTGCGTGTGAGGACACTTTCGTCTATCTCTACCGTGGTATTGGGACCGCCAAATTACAGCGGGATTTGCAATGAGTACATTTGCACAAACCTCACGGAGGTTGCTGTTCCATTTAATGACAGCGTGATTGGCAATTCCTAGCTCTGATTTACAGCAATCAATGCTAGTCCACTCTTTACTCCAACAGTAAATGAACAGAATAATCTGCCTGAAGGATAAACGTGCGCCCTGTAACCATGTGCCAGAACGAATAGGTATATCCTGTGTACATATGTGACATCTCTAACGATCTTGGCGAACTGTCAAGGACAAACTCATCTGGTGATTGTTAGCACACAGTCTGACGGTGTGTAGAATGCCCCGATTCTGTAAAAAACTTCACACAGTTCTCTTTGTTACGTGTAAAATCTGACACCTCCAGGAAATTCATCTTCCACGTCTCTGGACACCGCTATCAAATGACAAATGGCACGATAAGATTTTCCACGTCTCTGGACCGCTATCAAATGGGACAAATGGCACGATAAGATTTGCCGCTCCAAAGCCGCGCCAAAACACATAATTTAAGAAAAAAAAAAAAAATTTTTTCTTTTGACTGAAAAAAGTGTCATTTCACATTGTCCTCTCCCCCCCTCCCCCGTTGCTTAGAATTTTTTTTAAAACACGCCTGCCGTTTGTAAGGTTGTAGTCACGTAGCACATTCTGCCGTTGGGGAATGAAGTGTTATAGACTTCGATGTACTGGGTCCCAGCTTTATGAGGTGGGGTGGCCTGTTCCCTTCCTCGCTGCCGTTGCCTTCTCTAACGCAAGATCAGAGGCAGGTACCCTTTTACAGCTGGTTAGACTGATGTGTGACACCTGTTCCCTTCCTCGATGCCGTTGCCTTCTCTAACTCAAGATCAGAGGCAGGTACCCTTTTACAGCTGGTTAGACATGTGTGACACCTGTTCCCTTCCTCGCTGCCGTTGCCTTCTCTAACTCAAGATCAGAGGCAGGTACCCTTTTACAGGGGGGGGGGGGGGGGGTTGGGGGGGTTTGAGGGACGGGTCTGTCGTAAGGTGTCAACTAAGAATAAGCACGAGAAACGACTTTTTTTTTTTTAACTTGCCTCCCAAAATAACAACTGTGAAAAATAAATCAACCTTTTTCAGGTCAGAAAAGTTACGGGTTGTCAGTTTTGGTAATTAAATATCCAGAATTTGATTTAACCGGTGAATTAAGCACAAGAACCACGAATTTTTTTTATTTATTACTGTATTTTCTTTATTCTTATGTTAATTTCTGTTAATTTAGGTGTTACACTCATTTCGTGATAGTGTTATACAGTTAGTTATTTACGTATTTTTTGGCGGACCCTAATGCATTTTGCAACAGTCGAAGGTAAACGGAGATAGAGGATAGGCACAGAAAATGCCTGGGATGATAACTCGAAAGAATGGGCCAGGGCACGGTTTTTCCACACTTGAAACGCTTTGCTGAGGATAGAGGAGCAGTGGAGGACCCTGTCTGCTGATGCTTTCCACCAGTTGGCAACCCCCACACGAGCCCATGAAGGGTTTACGGGTTTTTGAGATGATGATGATATGTCATTTGCAAGGCTAATTGAATGAAGCTATGACATTCGACTTTTCGTCGGATTTTTCGTTTTTTCGTCAGTGCTTGGTCACTAAAAACCTGTCGAAAGAGTGATGTATGCCGTGTATATTTGATATATAATATATATATATATATTAATATATATATATATTATATTAGCATATATATTTATTGTATATATTTAGCCTATTATATATATATATATATATACCTATATTATATATAGGGACTTTGAAATATAGTGGAGTTGTCGGTGAAAAACATCATCGCACCCCGCCTGCAGGTCAATACTAACTTTTTGTGTACCTCGTCCTTGAGACTCTAACAGGTTAACAATTTTGAAAATGCATAAGCTTAGTCGTTAACTGAAATGATAAGATGGACTGAAGAAAAACACGGAGGAAGGGGAAGGGAGAGACGGAAGAATGCTATCATTTGATACGCGTTTGGTTTCTTGTGGTTGCTGGCTAAGCTCAAAAACCGATAGTGCGTGGAGATACGCGTAGCATGTTTCTAATAAGACGAACGCAAAAACCATACAGTCCCATTTCGCTCGACCACCGCCAGTTCAAAAATGGTATAACGTCTTAGATCTGCAGATTGAAATGAAAAAAAACTAGGACCATAGTTCGTGACATCCAGACCTTAAAAAGTCGCACTTTTGTAGACGTTATTGCAGATGGCGCTGTTTAATTTTGAATGTGAACGCCTAGTTACAGACGCAAAATATTACGATTAACGTGGAAATACTTGAAAAGTACAGTACGAGAGAACTCGGGAAGAAATGGGAGCATAGGTAGTAGTGTCCGAGTTCGTTGTTTACAGAAATTTGAAATTTGAAAAAAGCGGGGCATAGAAGGCTAGAGAAGAAAAACTTAGATAATTTTCTTACACACTAAAAGAAAGGGACAGTTGACAAAATACAATGACATTAATGGTTAAATAGAAGAATTAAGGTGTTAATATGTCTTTACCGTAGATAGAAAAATATGTTATTTGAATAAATAAAGGGGAAAAACAGTATAATAGTAAAATATATAATAAAGGAAAGAATAAAATATAACTACTGAAATGTGACAGACAACAGCATGCCTGATCAATAAATTACTTTTCAGAATTTGAAACACTTAGTAATATAAACCGATTTTGATATTGGTAGAAGACAGATAGGACGAACAGTAAACGTATATCTCTCTCAGCTTGCACACCATATTGGAGAGGGGGAGGTAATCCCAAAGTTTTGAAAGTTGAAGTTTTAATTTGATAAAGGACGCAAGAGGCATTAATAGTCCCTGATTGGCTGGAGTCTAATAGACTAACAGTAGTGAGTGACTAAAAACAATTTGAAATCGGCGTTTAGTGCCACTTGTAAAATATTATTTCCTACACTACTTGTTGAGTTTAAAGGCAAGAATTTCAGTACGATTTTGCCTTTGCTGATCTGCACCAGCAAGCGATCTAGAAGTGACCATATTATACGCTAATTAAACTAATTAGTAGGAATATTTCATTGATGCGGTGAGAAAAAAAACATTTATATCATATTATTATTATCATTATGTATGTATTACTGAATATGTATGAAAATTCTATGGGTAGAGGCATATATAGGAAAGCGCCAACATCAAACTTTGTGTTGTGTCACAAAGTTGTTAAGAAAGATATTAATCATTTTGTAGGAAAAGCCAGACAGGCTTACTGACACTTTGGGAGAAAATAAAATTAAATAGTAATATGGGGAAATTGATGTACAGTTTTATGATGTAAGGACCCAGAAAACCACTGGCCGTTCTTTCAGCAAGTCACCGTGTTTGCACATGACTTGATATAATTAATTAAAATGTTTCCTATGTCAAGGAAAGTGTCAAATGAAGTTTGAAAGATTATCTGACCATGAATGGGGTGAACAAAACCAAATAAGACTCGTTAACTCTATTGTTTAGTTACCATGCTGATTCTTACCAGGATTGAAAATGTTTAATAGTTAGGGATAGAGAGAGGTATATGAGGTGTTGAGGATGGGCTTATTACTCTCATTCCAGGGTTTCCATCTCTGAATCAAAGTGCGCCATTGGTCAAAACATATACCGTATTTAACATCTGCACCTGAAGAATTGAGGCAGTATTGTCTGTTTCCTCACTGTTGAGAATTGAGAAGTCAAGGGCAGTATCCTGACTTGGCAGTTTGAAGCTGTTAGCTTGGACTGAAACCATCTTGTATGTACCAGCAACTACAGAGATAAGAATTCGTCACACGGGCACATGGTACCTCAGATTAACCACTCTCTTTTCAAATGTGTATTTTCCTAGTTCAGAACATGATGAAGACAGACGTTCTTCCCATTATTACCCGTTCATAGGATCAAGATTTAATTGGCATTTTCAAAAAGGGACATTTTTTTAGAGTTGTGAATAATCACAAAACTCATTTATAGTTTGAATTAATTGTTGTATATTACATTTTCATTATCACCTTGAGTTTTCATTACTCCGGTATCCAAAAAAAGAACTGAGATACCGGAAATAAATTGTATCAAAAAAAGATTTAACGTTTAAACTTTAACAGTGACTTGTTTCTTTATTGTTCATTAATTTATAAGTGTAGTGTTGTCATTTCATTACATTACATCGCATATACCCTAGACATTTAGCTAGACAACACTCACACACCTTTACACTTTAACTAGGAGAAAAATATATGACAGGTTGAGGTCTTAGGGTCGGTTGCCCGACACGGTTCCCTGAGAAAAACATATTCATAAATAAAAAAAATAACCTCAGGGGCTGGCACAGCTGACCTCAAATCTGTTACAAATGTATATCTATTTCTTTTAACATCAAAAAGCCCACCATATCTATTTATATTTATTTATATATACTATATATATTATATAGTATATATATATTTATACTGATATTTATTTTTTATTTTATATATATATATATATATATATATATATATATATATATTCTTTACTAATGTTTTTTAACTACACCGTTTTCTTATTGAAACGATAGTTACAGATTTTTACATTTTTGAAACTTTAATTTTGTTACATCACCTGTTGAAATGAATAATAGTTGGACGTCTTCTTCAATTTCATCTAAATAAGTCTCCCCACGTCGTTAAGAATAGATTAAGGTTAGGGTTCAGGATTAGGATTCCTAAACCTAATCCTTACTACGTTTTTATCGGTGTCTCTGAATTCTTTTTTTTTAAGGCCGTATCGAACAGACTGCCCACTGTTGTTCACATTTCAACCGAATCACTCTGTTATTATAGATGGACTAGTACAGATACAATAGTATTATTAATACTACTACCAACTTTTTTACCTGTATCTTCTTCCGAGAGGGGTATCCTGTAAGATCTAAACTGTCATAAGGGGGGGACGTGATTATTCAAAGTTTGTGAGACATTGCGGGTACGTGATTAAATAAGTATTTACTTGAAGCGACCAGTGTCACAAGCATCGAATACTGGCTGGTGTTATAAGGCAAAGTGATCTGCAAGTAAGTGCCAGAGAGTGGATCTGGTCTGGTGTGTCCTACATCATTCACACTTCTATAAGGGTTGGGCACGTACGGTCTGTCGTGTAAATTGGACTGGAGGCGTTTAGTTGAGGGTGAGAAGCACCGCTGGTGGTGAGGCGAAAACGTTTAAAAAAAAAAAAAATATATCTGTGTGGATGAGTAACATGACAGGTCAAGGACTGAGATAGTGCGTAATTGTCGAACAGTATACGAATGGAACTTGAGAATGATCAACGTTTTCTGGTCGATGAGGATGGTAGTGAAGCAGGACGTTTCAACATATAGCTCCTTCACCAAGTGGTATAGATGTTAGATAGAGCAGGATTGGTTCAACATATTGCTCCTTCATCAAGTGGAATAGATGTTAGTAAAGCTAAGTGTTCTATTTCTTTATTTCTTACGATTGCCTGAAAACAATACCTTTATGTTTGAATTGTCTAATATTTACTTACTGTTTACAGGCCTCGGGTTTCCCTTTCTTTTGTGTTATAAATGTTTATACAATACCAAACACCTACCCTCTGTCCTGTACTTGCTGCTGTTCTTAGGTCTACTATCATTTACTAGGACACAGTATTAAGGTCTTTGTCTTGGTGTGGGACTGACCATATTATACTGTTTAATAGCGGGGGAACAACAGAAGTGATTGCGTCATTAATAGGCTGGACTGCCCATGGTAAATTTCCGGTGTTATGTCTAGCGGTTCGCACTAATGACCCGTCAATTAAGCATCGTTTTTTGGTGATGCCTAGATGACAGGGAGGATAGTGTGATTCGCTTGCATAGCTAGTCGGGGTTGTTGCACGGAAGATCCTGGGTTCGAGTCCTGGGTAAGCCACTCACGTCTGTTGTTTTTCTGTTGTCTAGTGTTCTACTTCTTTATTTCTTACGAGTGCCTGAAAACATACCTTTATGTTTGTCTAATATTTATTTACGATTTAGGTTGGCCGATGTGTGCATTATCTATTGCACTTTTTCACCAGTGTTTGTTTGTACGCACTATTTGATGCGGACTGTTTGTGCATGTTTACTGTTGGATTGTGAGTACCGGTATTAGCTGCGCTTGAATGTGCGTTGTATATGCGCACCGCTAGATTTGATTTAACTATATAGTGCACTTCCTAGTAAATGTGCATATTTGTGGCGTCTGTTTAAGTGCACTTCTGGATGAGTGACTGCACATGTGCACTTATGGATGATGTAGTTTATACATGAGCACCGCTTGGTGTGAGTGTTTTATATGTGCACGTTCTGGATGTGAATTACTATTTATTATGTACTTCTGCATTATATATATAATATTATATTTATTATATTTATATATATATTATATATATATATATATATATATATATATATATATATCTATATATATATATATATATAATATTTTATTAATATATATATGTATATAGTGTTGCTGCTAAAAAAACTTGTAGCAACTTATTCTGACCATGCATTTTCTGACTAGATTCATTTTTTAATGCATGGATGAAGGAACTAATGAAATTGTAGTCACTTTTATTTCTACAGTCGTCTAATCTTGATAGCTATCGTTAAGAAGTTGTCATTATCTTGATAGCTAGGGTTGCCGATAGCTGTGTGAACGATTTTGAGTCACGACCATATATGGAGCGCTCAGAACGTCAGTTCTTTGAAAACAGTTGGCAATCGCAATGTTTCAAGATTCATTTCCTTTTAAGGTAATAGGTCTTAAGTCGAAACAATGTAGAACATTCTTCGTTTCGTAAATTGGCCTGAGTTGTATTCGATTCGCGTTTTCTACGCATGTCCCTTTTTGTGGCGTTGGTAAAACGATTTCCGCCCAGGTCAGTCTGTGCTGAGAAGCTGTGAAGGCGAGACGAGCTATGAGCTAGTCTTCGCTCAGTTTCTTCAGGAAGGAGTCCTCATGATTGTTGTTCCTATCTTGAGATGATATATCTCTGTGTTATTCCTAATGCCTGGAGGCATATGTGATTATTCATTTAATTCCTTATGAACAGGTAATTAAATCCCTTTTTTGGCTGAGTAACTTTATCGCCATCTTGTGATGTTGACTTTTGCTTAGCCTGCCTTATTCTAAAGTCTACGATATGACTAGTTTGCTCAGCTCACGATCCACTTAGTTTGTCACGCATCGATTGATCTCTCTCCTACGGACTATTTGCTTCCTGAACTTTGTTGATGGATCTAGGTTTGATACCTTTGCTGTTATAAGGACAATAGAGGACGATAATGTGGCGCTCTCAAAAGACATGCCTGTCTTGTTGAGGTCAAATCGAGAAGACCATCTTTAATCTCCTAGTTTGATATCTTCTAGCTCTTATGGAAAGGGGGAAGTTTACTACCTGACTACATGTACAGCGGGTTTACGATATCCTAAAAGGCAGATGATGCACATTATTTTGATGCTGTCTGCTGTGCCAGTTGAATTGTCTACATATGTAATAATGACTGTTTGATCGTACCTATGATGTGTACCTGCTTGTTTATGTCTACACACTTCGTCATTGTGGCGTTTTATTAATAAATTATACAAAACCGTCACTAGCTGTTTTGCAAGCATCATTGACTTTTCACATCGTGAGTTAAACGTGACGTCATTGTGTGGATTGACTTGTTCGTAATGCTCACTGTCTGTATACACATCTTACATCACACTTAAACCAGGACTACAGACACCAAGTTATACGCCTCATCATCCCTGGTGTCTGAGGATGGCACTACTCCGCAAAGGCCAGGATTATCATACCTTGAGAGGAGCAGATGAATTACAACACCCTCAACGTTGTGTGGCAAATGCGACATCCTCCACAGAGCATTTATCAACACATATAACACTTACGCAACATTTGCTACGCTACAATACATATATATATATTAATATATATATATACTATATATATATATATATATATATATATATATATTATATTATATATATATATGTTATATATATATACTATATATATATTATTATTTGTAGATGTACATATTTATATATTATAAAATTAAATTTCTTTACATATGCAACAATAATTTGGCCCGTCAAAATAGTTCTTGTTTCCTCCCTCTTCACACAAAGTTACTCAATGCCCCCTAAAGCTTGCCCATCCACCTCGCTATCAACCAGTCTTATATATGAACGAAACTCGACACGCACTCAATTTTATACACAATTTTAGACTCAAGCCTACAATGACTCTCATGAGATGAGCGCTTCAGACATTTTCCACAGTAAAACGAGTGTATGCATTCTGACGGAGCGCAAATTCGCAAAAACTGAATAGTGCTGTTCCGTGAGAGCGCTCGTAAACGTTGATGGGAACTTAACGTTTTTGTTCTAACAGTTTTAACAAACATAAAATATTACGAAAATGTGTAAATATAAACATTTGGAAATTATAAATACGAAGTAATAAACCTTGCGTCATGTACATGACGTCAGCCGATGGTGAGAAGACAATAAACAATTCTGGGCAGTTAACATTCTGCCACCGGTACAAGTGACGGAACGTTTCGCATAGATACGAATCTGTCAACGTGGATTAGTTTAGGATTAATTAAAATTCTAGGCGGACGCAAAGGTTCCAGGTAATTGGTCCTAGATAGAATAGTGTTGTCAAATGAAGACTCTTTGTGTAATTGAGGAGATACAGTGACAACCAATAACAGTGGAAAGGTAGTTTGTCTACAATTGAAATGTGGCAAATGTACCGCAATGGTACAGGAAGACCTACTAATAATGGACCACAATCTTGCTACAAGAAGACATAGTAAAGATGACACCACCATCGCCATAATTCATTCATTCATTCATAACCCTCCCCCCCCCCAAGGAGCATAGGCCTTCAAACAAACACTTGCAAGTCCTCCTGTCACGTGCCATCATCTCAAGTTCTTTCCATGTTCTCCTCATCATTTTCACCTCTGTTTCCAACTCTCTTCTCCATGTACTTCTTGGTCTTCCTCTGCCTCTCTTGCCCTGGGGGTTCCAGAAACAAGGACTGCCTTGTAATGCTATCAACAGGTTTCCTCAGTGTGTGTCCTATCCATCGCCATCGTCTTCTTCTCATCTCTTGTTCCACTGGCACTTAACTAGTTCTTGTTATCAGTTCCCTCGTTGGTAACCTTGTCATTACCATTTTAATCCCTCTATTTCTACGCAAGCACCCATTTATGAAAGTCATGTAGCTTTTTGGTTGTTGTCTTTGTTGTTCTCCATGTTTCAGAGCCATATAATATTACGGACTTCAAATTTGAATTGAAGATTTTTATTTTCGTGTTGGATCCGATTTCTCTTGATCTCCATATATTTCCCAATGCAATTAAAGCTCCTCTTGCTTTTTGTATTCTTATTTTGATATCGCTGTCTGTCCCTCCAACTTTGTCTATATTGCTGACAAGATATGTGTACGATTCTACATCTTGTAGTGGTTGTTCTTCACGTTTATCCCTGTTATAATAACCTGCATTTATTTTCATTATTTTTGTCTTTTCCCTGTGTATTTTCAGACCCAATTGCTGTGACCTCTCATCGAGTATTTTCAATCTGTCCTGCATCTGATTACGGTTATGGGACAGAAGAGCCAAGTCATCAGCAAAATCCAGATCATCCAACTGCTTAGTCAGAGTCCACTGGATTCCATTTCTGTTGTGTGTTGTCGATGATCTGATAACCCAGTCTATTGCTAGTAAGAAAAGAAATGGAGACATGAGGCATCCCTGTCGCACTCTCGTTCTTATCCCAAACGGTTCTGTAAGCTGTCCTTCATGAAGAACTCTGCATGTCATGTCTTCATATGTTTTCGTTATTAAATTAATGATCTTCAGGGGAACTCCATAATGCCTCATCAATTTCCAAAGTGATTCTCTGTCTACACTGTCAAATGCCTTTTCATAGTCCACAAAAATGATGTATAGTGGTGAATTCCATTCCAGACTTTGTTCAACTATTATTCTCAAAGTGGCTATCTGGTCTGTACATGATCTGTTTTGTCGAAAACCTGCTTGTTCATCTCTAAGTTTCTTGTCTATGGACTCTTTTAATCTCTCAAGGATAATCCTGTTTAATACTTTTCCTGGCACTGATAGTAACATTATTCCTCTATAATTTGTGCACTCTTGTAAATTTCCCTTCTTAGGGCAATGTTTATTACAGGTCTTTTTGTAAAACAAAGGGTTCTTTTGTGGATGGTGGGGCGTGTCGAGATTGGTTTGTAGAAGTAAAGTTTGCTTTCACATTATTATTTCTCGGGTTTGCATTTTCGTTCTCTTTATTAACTTGCTTATTTTTTCTTTGAGCCAATCGTGCTTATATATGTAAGTGGCCGATTGTTGGGTAAACTGACCTGCTTCAACTTATAGTAAGTTGATGAACTTCCTTAGGTTTTTTGGGTAAGAGTAGTCCACAACGATTCAATTTTTTTTTTTGGGAACAAAGTTCCCCAGATTACATGGCATCAAATCAAAATATACCATACAATTTATGCTGTCCAATGATTCGTCTCACTATATGTAATTCCATCTGTCGGTCAAAAACGTCTGGCTATTTACTCGCGATTTCGTGTTATGTCGGTTTAATCCGGTAATGAAACAGCCATAGGTTTGGCTATATAATAATTTGGATACTTATTAATAATATACTCCTGCAAATCTTCTTGAGCCTTGAACGAATATGATTCATCAATAGTATGAGACGTTTTAAATATTTATATCCATAAAACAAGTCGGCAGACCCTGTTGCCTTATAATAGAAGAATTCCAACACAATCCTCTATCATTAACCGGGAGCATTGAAAGTCACGTCCGACTAAGACGGAATTCAGAATATCAAGGGCTTTTGTAGGAAGTTGAGCGTTGCCATGTCCAGCATACCAACCTACCACGTCATGTCTTATATCCCTATTATACAACCCTATTAAATCGCGGTCAATACGAGCTGGCTTTAAGTCAAAGTCCTTACGTTGGTGGCACATCAATGTGTTACGTGTACCATAATTAAAGTGGGCCAACACTACCCCAGATACTCGTATCTGGCAACTTAACCAGATATCCTTCCTTCCATTCTGCTATTATCTCTTCCTTTTCCCAGACTTTACCAAGTAATTTATATAACATCTCTGTAGCCGTGTGTGGATATGCTGCTTTGATAGCCTCTGCTGGAATGCCATCTGGTCCCATCCGCTTTTCCAATTCTTTTAGAAGCTTTATGGATTTCTTTATTTCTTCCTTCGTTGGTTAGTCTTTCACAGTTAATTTGTAGCTCTTCTTTGCTAGCGTGATGTATGGGGGTTTGGTGGAAGCTGGTCTATTGAGAAGGTCCTCAAAATAATCCGTCTTCCACCTCTTCATTTGCTTCTTGTATATTGCTGTGCAGTTTCCATTCTTGTCTTTTTTGAGGCAATGTTTTGCTCTGTATTTCCTGTTTAGCTTCTTTGTGTTGTTATACAGTTCTTCTATATTCTTCCTGTTGGCTGAAGCATCTTTTGGCCTCTCTCTTGCCAACTCCATCAATATACTTCCTCTTGGTCTCTTTTGATTTACTTCTGTTTTACTTCTTTGTTTGCTTCTGTGTTACCTTCTTGAGACTTGGCTTTGGAAACTTGAGGTTTATGAAATCGGCATTCGTGTTTTTTTCTGTCTTTTATTTCTTACTGAAGGTTTATGTTGTTATCTCGCCCATAATAAGACATAGAATAATATGGCACCACCAATCTCGCACTAAGAAGGACATAGTTAATATGGACACTGCCATCTCGCCCTCAAAGAAGGACAGTTAATGATGGGACACCACCATCTCCGCCATAATTTATACAGCAGTTACAAAATGATGACAACATCATCTCGCACTAAGAAGACATATAGAGTAAAGATGACACTGACATCTCACCTCAAGAATGGGACATTGTACAGTTGACACCACACATTCTCGCCATAATAAGACAGTAGTATAATTATGACACCCATTCATCTCGCACTGCTGTATGACATAGTAACAAATTACACCGCCCTCTCGCCTCATGAAGGACATTAGTACAGTTAGACACCACCATCTCGCCATAAATAAGACATAGTATTATATGGGAGGGTCCACCATCTCAGCACTAAAGAAGAACATAAATAAATTTAATAAAAGGAAAGAAGAATGGTAAAGAAACAGTGCTGTCACAATGACTGTACTCGAAATATCCCCCTTGTTTTCTACTTCGTCTGCAAATTGTAACGCTTTCACGTTGATAGTAAAAGCCTACTGTATTATTACCCGCTTTCTTCAATGAAAACGTGTACTGTATTTCTTGGAAAAACCTTGAGATACGCAAGCTGATCAATGACCTAAATTTAATATTTCATTCATTCCATTTTATACACGGCGTAACTAAAAGACAGATGGACTAAAGGATAGAGAGAAGGGAGAGGCAGAAAGCAGGGACACCTGCAACACTAAACACGCGTCGCGCGATACACAATTGCTGCCATCACGCGTGTAAGGCCACATGCACTAACTTTATTTCAAATCGACAGTGATAAAATTCACTACCCATACCAGAGTTAGGTTTTAAAATCCTGAAAAACGCTTATTGGGAATTATGACATTATACCGGTTTACGTTTGAAAACATGACAGTACCCAGACACCACTGGGGATTGAAGTGAACAGGAGGTGGTAGAAAATGCACATTTTGAACGCAGCCACCTAGCTCCCTTAATTTCGTATATATTTGGATTCCTTAGGGTTTGCTGACAAAGAATATGTAAAACGTTACGCAAATAGTCTAGGAATTACCAAGTTATGGCCAAAATAAAATAGTGGGGGTGCCTGACAGCATGAAATCATTTCTGCTCATAAAATTTTTTTATAACGTGTTTGAAAAAACATTACGTTACGGAAATAGCCTACCATGTTAACTCCTTTGTGATTGGAGCGCAACAAATGAAAGACTAAACACGATTGGTCGGACTATAAATACTATCTTGTGTTGTCAGGGGAAACGTGAGAAAGGGTACTTTTTTGAAAAGATGTGTAGACATGGTTTGATTGGGTAGAGCTGCGAATATACTCAATTCAGAGCGTCTGTTCATTGCCACATCTTGTAATAAACCTACTAAGAAGCAGTGCGTTGAGCACCAGTGTATATTTTTTATAAAATAAAGCCTGGGACATCGGCAGATCGGAGTTGTGCTATATTCATTGCCAGTCAACGAAACTGTTTATTATATTTCCATGAATTGTGGTAAGCTTGAAATATTCAATATCTTTTAATGAAAATTGAATGTAAATTGATAATTTATGTCTGTATATATGTGTGGTTCAGTAGCGAACATGATGTAAAGCCTATAGTGCTCCAGCCTGAACAGAAGGTGTCGGAGGAAAGTAAAACTGCATGGAATGGCCAAACAGTACACTGACACCTAGATTATTAACTAGAAAGAAATAATGCTGGAATTGCAGAGGCGTAGTAACCATTAGGGAGGGAAATACTGGTATAAAGTATTTCAGATGAAGCTGACAGTTGGCCTAACGCTCTGAACTCAATGTTTGTGATGTATTGTGCTCAGTGTAGAAATGGAGTATAAATTAGTTCTGACGTAGAAGGTACAACCTTCTTGTTTCAGGGACCGTGGTCTTAAAGTTATTGAGCAGCACCTGGTCAGAGCTTTGCTGAAGCCAGAGGTGGACAGCATACTCCTTGGTCCATATAGCAACCAGTGGGGTGGCTCCAGAACTCATTAAAGTAATCGAGCAGAGGAGTCTTTTACTGCAGTCATCACGCAAGATAAGAGAGTGTGGCCATGGAGCTCAACATTATGTACCCCATCTTAAAATGACATTGTAAACTAAAATTAAGAGGGGAATTTAATTGTTTTAATACCAGAAACTGAGAACATCTCCAATACTAGTTCCAATAGAAACAAACTATTGAAGTCATGATGACAAATACCAACAGAGCTTGAACAAAACAAAACCAGTATTACCTCATATTACCACTACACAACTGACACACATAGGATACCATTAATAATATATGTCACTACAAGAATCATATTAATAAATTCTGTACATATAACTTGTAATTAAAATTGATTGTGATTCCTGGTTCCCTTTGTATTTGAATCAGGACACATATACATTCATGACAGCACTGAATACATATTGTTATTTGAAAAGTTATCAGTGACTCCTTTAAGATATCCTCTTAGAGTGTTATATGTATGTGAGTGTCACAGTGTTGTCAAGTGTGGTGGAATAAATTAAATTGTTTATCTGTCTGTTGTTGTTATGACTTACACTTCATCATACACATACCCTAGACATATAACGTAGTCATCACACTATTCCAGAATAATTCTGACTGAGGTATACATATGTGGCAGTAAGTAAGGTTATCTATAATAATATAGTAATGATGACACCACCATCTCGCAAACAAGAAGACAATAGTAAGGTGACATCACCATCTCGCACAAGAAAACATAGTAATGATGACACCACATCTCGCAACAAGAAGACATAGTAATTGATGACACCACAGTCTTGCCACAAGAATGACCAAGTAAAAATTACACACTGCCTCGTCACACGAAGACATAGTAATGATGTTACGATGGGTTCAAAAATATTTGGCCTGGGGTGGAGCTACACCAATCCCTAAATCTCTTTTTGATTTTTTGGCCCGACCATTTTATATTTCTTTTCCGTCTTTCTGCAGTAGTTAAATAGGTGGTAACTGGCCTGTCATCTTGAAATCGCGACAGGGTTCACTCCCTTGTCTTTAGATGTTGGTAGGCGAAATAATTGAAACGCGCCCAAGACTCTCAGTCGCGGTAGGCGGCCTATTTCCTTAGAGCACTCTTCTGACCACGAGTCAATCGCCTGGCACTCGGTTTTTGAGAGTTAAGCGGCAATACGTTCCCCGGGTCTTTGACAGCAGAGAAATTAGTCGCGGGGCTCTGAAATGTTGCATTCATATTAGGCGGCAAACCTGGGCGAAAAGAGTGACTTGGCGACTCGTCCGTGACACATGTGTGTTGCTAGGTGGCGGTCAAGAACAACTTCCCTGTGTTTTTTTATGCCAGGGAAAGTCTGGAACTTTCTAGCTTAATACCGAGCCACTCTGTTCCCCCGCAAATTCTTCTTGTTGTAGTTAGCGTCTCCGGAGAATTTCTCTGGGTTAGTAATTACGATTGCTTTTTCGGCATTCCCCTGTGCAGGTGTTACCCCATGCGTGAAGACCTGTGCTAATTCTAACTTACTACATCAATTCATCCATCTACTGTCTCTAAACGCTATTCAGTCCCTGGACTCTTGTCGTGAGCTATGGTAGAGATCCTTCTGTGCAGTTTGCCAACCATAAATTCGTGCAGGAAATCCTTCACAAATCTCGGTAAGGGATTCTTAAGTAACTTGGTAGGTATTATTTTACCTTGGGATTTATACTATTCGTCAGAATAAAGTTCAATTTATAAGCGGGTTCTTGCAATTTTTTAAGTCTCGACCATCACTCAATCGCAGCCTGAGCAACTGTTACAGTTTAGTCCCTTTTTGGCTCAATTGTGTTTTTTATGCCATACGGGTCATCCTTTTTTTAAAGCCAAACGGTTGTGTAACAACATGAAATGCGTCATAATACAAAAGTTTTTTTTTTAGGAGAACCCTCTTATGCCGAATGTATAAGTCCTCCATCTGAATGTGTTTATTGACAAAGATTAATTTTGCTCCTACATAAGTGTAACTATGTTAAATCTGAGGCGTTTACGTGGAGGGAATTACTTTTTAACCCAGAGGGTAACCATAAGTGATGATTAATTTTTTTTCTGGGCACTCCGTGGGCGAATCAGTATAATTTGTTTCACAACATCAATAATTTAAGTTCAGATGATTTATTTGTGGTACTATATGGATATTTGTAATTTATTTTGAGGACTTACAAGCGTAGACTTTTATTGTTGTCTATGTGCAGTGCATCATATTTATTAAGCTGTGTCCACAGCCAGTGCAAGTTCAAACCCCTTAGGGACTGGATTGTGGATTTTGGTCTTACGCCTGTTTTTCAGGAAGGACTGGTTGATACTGTGTAGGTCAGGTCAGGCATCACGTAAAAACGAAGCCTTGAATGTTTACCTACCAAACCAGCCCACTCGCCGTGGGTCCCAGAGTACGCATAGTTGCGGAGCTTAGCAGTAGGCTCGCCCGACACTTACAATAATGCTCGCGTTGTCTGTTGACACGGTTCAGTGAGAGAGAAAGGGGGTAGGGGGGGGGGGGAGGGGAATCTAAAATTTCTGCGGGCCAGGTCAGCACTGGCACAGCAAATAATTTTTGGAGGTGGGAATGGATTGGAAATAATTTATCTGTAATGTTTTGACAATACACAACCCGGTCATGTCCTTACGTTGTTGTTATCATTTAATGAGTCTAATTTTGGCTAGATGATCAGAGATTTTGACTATGATTTCATTACAGCAAAACCGGTAAAAATCCGTCGGAGTTCTGAGCCATCGGTCTGAATTTGTCATCCTGGGTAAGTCTGGGTCAACGAGCAACAACCCATTTATAGTGGGGCGTTTCACACCTAACCACCAGTTCGTTCGTTTTATCAGCCTCCTTCTACAATATTTATTCGGGGATTAAAAACCCTCTATGCTGGACATCTATTGGTTAACGCCTACCTCGCCAAGTAATTATGGATCCACAGCCAATGATCCATGGGTGTCTACTTCAATTATACATCGCCTGTATTATCACACGCCTTCACAAGAACACCTTGGGGGCCTTCGTACACTAGTGCATATAGTGGTCATTGTGATTACTGCCAACGTTTTGAGTGCATTTAGTTGCCACCCCCATTAAATTCAATCCAACAAGATCCAATGGTTTTACATCACATCTTTGCACATATTTAGGTACTTAGTCATTGCACATTGGAACCATTCTTCACCCAGCGGTTGTATTTACAGTGGTGTGTTTGTTGTCCACGGATTGTTCAAGCATATAAATAACTTACGGAAAGGGAGAATCATCTCGCCCATCTGCTATCCACCAGCAACCTGTAATCCCTACGGAGTATAAACGCAACAGCGTGCCAACGGGAGAAAGACGTTGCTGAGCGGGGGATTGCGCTATATAATTGATCGAGAAGAGGAGAGCTCATATAAAACTGTGGGAACCGGGACATGAAGTTGCATTAGCTGTCACATAATCCCTGACTCAGAAGTCCGGGGTATTTGTGTGTGTAGGGGACTCTTTATTATTTCAGGGTCTCAACCTGCTGAAGGATTAGCATTCAACATATTACTACTAACAACTGCTGGAATATAAATCTGGGTGGGATTATCTTCATTTAGTATTATGTTTACTAGTATTGTGCGTCACTTAAGACTTATGGGGGGTATTTCTGTCGTAGGAAATCATTTCCAATGATTGATGGTTTGTGGATTGTGCATACTTCAGTCTTGATTTTCCCATAGTTTGTTTTTGAAAGTTATATAAAGTTGAACCTTTGCAACGTGGATCAGGACTTACTTTTCTATCTGACTTGTAGCACTAACTACTATCTGTACTTGTCGTAACGTTGTTTGTTTTTGAGTCGGACCACTAGCCGTGTACTAAAACGGTTTACTATAAGCCTTGAGAGAAGAAGTTGAGAGAGCCGGAGTGACTCAGCTGTTGTGTAACTAAAAGTCAATTGAATGGTAGGAGGAGGAGTCAGTACCTGTTATTCACTCAATGATAAACTATAATGTCACTTCTCTATCCACATTTCAAAATCTGACATAATCAAATCTATATCTTTTCAGTCTTCAACTCAGACTTTTGTTTGTCTCAGACCTAAATTCCCACCACTAAAACCTTTTGTCTTGTCATCAGCATAACACAGGACTCTGGATAATACCTACTCGTGACTGATCAAAAAAAACACCACCCATCTCATCCCAAGAAGGCCTCTGTTAAACATACACACATCATCTCGCCATAGGTACGAATCCTAGTAAAGACTATCACCCCACCATCTCTATTCACGATAGGATTTCTATAAATGACTGACATCAATCCTCGGCTCTATACAAGGCCTTAGCACATTTCAGCCACTTTCACCTTGCCATATTAACGGGAGATTTCTACAATTGATTACCCATCAATCAAACCACTTCGTAACATGAATGGAGTAAGCTTGACATAGATTCTGGGCGCTATAAAACCTTGGGCCTCAGGGAGGGGCACTCAATCAAAAATGGCGCTACCAACCTTCACTACAAAATGGTGGTAAGAAAGGATGGAATTGTACCACCTCGCTACAAAAATGACCTAAGAGAAAAAGTGAGCCATTATACTATTGCTACAGGGATGGCCTGGCTAATAGGGACACCATAACAACTGCCACAGGAAGGCCCTATAAAGAAGGAACACTCCACCTAGCATACTAAAAAAGGACCTAGCACGGTGTCCCTTATAAAAAGTGAAGTAATATTCAAATAACATAAAATCAATTTTGACATCTATTAAAAATGTTATGAAGTTACGTCCACTTCTAGTATTAATCTTTACTTATTTTTGGTATGCATTGTGGTCTTTAAATAAATTCCTAACTTGTAATGTTCATCATTTTAACTTGTATATTGGACATACACTGTGGAAACCTGTTGATGGCATTACAAGATGTCTTTTAATTCATTTGAAACCCCGGGGGATATAATGACCAAGGTGGACAGAGGCAAAGAAAAACAAAAAACCACCCACACACCCCACAACACCCCCCCTCACTCCACACACACACATATTAGCGAGAGAGATCTCGGGAAAACAGAAATGAAATTGCATAAAGTTAAAGTAGTTATGGAAAACACATTTAGTGGATGGGACAGGACTTGTAGGGGACTTGGCGTGTATTTGTTAAAAAGGCGTAGGGCGACATGGGAAAAAACTTGACAGGGCTGTTTTAATGATAGACCACCCATATTACACTCAAGAAAGCAATATATTGTTAAACTGAGGAGACAGCTGAACTGTTTTTAGTGGGAGTTTTCAGTCGGGTTAACGCTGTTAAAATATTCAAATTTGGGAGTTTTAAGTAGCCAGGTACGGAAAATGTACACGATGTTTAAGTCGTGCTTACAACATTCCTTGTTTTGTTACCGGGAGTCTGTGAGGAGACAAAGGCAGATTTTAACTACAGTTCCCCTGATGTAAAGATGGTAAAGGGAAACCCGTTTACACGCCCAAGGCATATTGGGATTATGGTTGTTAGCCCCATATTATCTTGGAACCGTCGGCACACGAGGGGTGATGTGGTCGGCACCATCACGCCGGCCGCCTTTAACCTTCCCAGAGTTGCTCTGGTACCCACTTTGGGGATTGGGTCGACCCAGGAGAGTTTGTGGCCTAAACAAATTCCCAGCTTCATCTGGGGATCGAAACCATTGACCCCCACTGCGCTAGGAAGCCAGTGAACTAACCCACTATGCTACCTCGGGGCTCATACAGCTTCCCCAGGCATTGTCGTAAAAGGAGGTTGGAGTAAGAGGCATGAAACATGGGGCTGGAAGAAGTTATCATGTAAAAATTAATTGCTAACCAAAAAACAAACTTGCTGCAGAGGGCATGAATACTTTAGTTGTATGCTTCCTGTAAGGGTCCCAGCTACTGTGGGTAGTTTCCATCTAGGGGGGAAATGGGAAATGGTTATGATAAAAATCGTAGTTAAGTTTTACTGTTGATCATTAAGTGAGAGGACTCGAAATTTAGGGTACCGGCCTTATCTAAAGATAGAAGGAGGACTACTGCACTGTCACGCCATGTTTCGTTTACAAGGCGACTAATTTGAGGGTATGCATTGGGATCTGGGCAACCTGATCCATATTTAAAACAAATTGCCCACAGAAAACTTTGATTTTCATAAGCCATGGAAACTGGGTGTTGATACAGGGCTTACTGCGAAGGGGAAAAGCTGCAGTGGGTGACTCTATTACTCCTTGAGGAGTAGGACTGGTAAAAAATGTATGATCAATGTGAATTTTGTTGAGGTTATTTTGGCAGGAAGTAACATTTGTTCATTGGGTAGATATAATTTAAATGCTATTTTTACGTCTCAAACTTGTTGCATTGATCGGGACTGGTTAGGTTTTATCAGCTATTTAGGTGCTTTACGATGTTGCCAAAGGGTAAAACTTAGTGCATTGACAGGGGGACTGGTAGGTTTTATCAGCTATTTTAAGTGCTTTCACGATGTTTTGACCAGGGAAAAAAAAAAAAAAAAATCTTAGTTGCATTGCTTACTAATCATCGTGTTTCCTTCCCCTTTTCGAATTACATCGTTTAGTCCTTTTTTCTATTTTAAAGTTGGTCGCGCTTTTGGCCTAGGCATTCTGCTGGAAGGTTTAGGATTGATGTTATTTAACTACACTGTTAGGGGACTGCAGTGCTTCGTTGCAGCCAAAATTTAAGTTGGAGAATCCTTGGTATTATCTACACCTGTTACTGTAGGATCTAGGCTTTTCTTGTGGTTATTTTGCCAATTCCAAAACTTGTTTGAGATTGAAGTCATAGCGCCAATCTCTTCCAGCTTTGGCTGGCATTTTGTGGCAGTCCCTTGGTCGCTGTATCAAATATTCTTCTGTATGGGCCGCCTGCCTGCACAGGTTCTTTGCCTCTGTTGTTTTAGCACTGACATGCTTGGCATTAATTCTAACAGTCACACAACACACACATACCAACGGCTGATCACCGTTTTTGCCAGTCACTTCGATTACGGAAACAACAGCAAATGGATTGATTTGACGTTGCCCTAAAGACGCCAATAGGCGTGATGGGAAACAATGGCAAAGAAAACCTATCTGCTGTTGCCCTAAGACGCCACTAGGCGTAATGGCCAACTGGGACTGCTTTGACGGTTGGGTGGCTTAATAGGACTACTGAAGAAGAAGGAGAAGGGACACACACACCACAGTGAGCGATGACATAACGCACTAGTAATTGAATATATTTACACACTTGAGTGGGACCGTTGCTGTATGCCTTTGAACTCCACAATCGTGGTCCATTCATATAATTGTCATAAATATGTAAAGTTCTCTTCCTTAAATATTTTATTCCCTTTCCCTCACTCTCTCTCGATTCAGTATCAAATCTACACCTGTATGACATTTCAACCATCAAACCATCCAATGATCCATTCCAGGTTGCTATTAGTCTCTACTTCTGTTCTTTCGCCTTGACAATTTCTTAGTATATTTTTGTTTTTTTATTATACCATCTCAGTGTTCAGGTTATCTATTGATGGAAAACGGGACCTCTCCGTGGTTTGTTACTTTCCCTTCATCACTGAAAAGAATAGGAAATACTGTATGTATAATGTAGTTAGATTTCACTACTACGTTACCTTATCCCTTTCTGAATAAAATCTAAATCACATCCGTTTCTCCTTCTAATACAAGAAATTCTCACTATTCAATATGTTGGGTTAATATCATCACCAAAACTCGTCTTCTTGTCCGCGAAATATTTCATCACCATCCCTCCAATACTACTTTGAGTTACTGCCTTCCAATATTGGCTACTCGGGGCGTCAATCAGTGCAATCTGCACTCTCTAACTCACGGCCTCCTTGAACTCCTGGCTGGAAAGCGTTGCACTCGCTGGATTTCGTTTCACCTATTTTTCTCCTGCCACATTTCCTTTATTAGAGCATCCCATTATGTGGTGTACTCTATCTGAACCTTTCTATTTCTGAATTCTCCTTTATTCGTTCCATTGCCTCGTGCAGTCGTTCCCTTTAGCTGCCACACATTTAAAAGATCGTCAAATCTGATCCCAAGCTTGGATAGGTAAGAAAGCAACGTGGCATTTCTGAGCATTTCCCCGCCATCCAAGGGGGGACTCTCCAAAAATATTTTGGGCAGTGCCCTAAAAAACTACTGTGATCTGGTTTCTGGGTTCTCCCTAAGGAATCGTCAGGTCCTACACAGAGCACTTGTCAGCTCCCCCTGCCTGATCATGGGGGTCCATAGTGTGGCTCTCCTGCATGCAGAACAACCCGGGTATAAGCCAAAAGTTACGTCTAGGTGCTCTACGCCTTCAAAAACTTAGTGGGCAAATGCTGGGTTATCAAACATAGTTCATCCTCAGGGGGTTTCCCTGGATGTTTGTGGATGATCTCAAAAGAGTCAATGCGGGTATATTTAGCCTTCACAGGGACAAGTAGGTTTCACATCCAAATTTTACATACTATACATATTTTGTGCATTAGCTGGTGGTGGAATTTAAGGATGACTCCTGATATGCCTCCATGTAATTAGTATGTTTAGATAGGTGATATCAGCTTTTTTTGTGTGTGTACTATTTGTAAATAAAACATTGTATTATGACAACTCTACCTATTCGCGGACTTATTTAACAGCGTTTAGTCCCTAGGAAAAAAAACAACATACAACCAATTTCAGTTTTGTTTTCAAGGGGAAATACAATTCTTATAGAAGACTGGTTTCTGTATCTATTCATCCACGAAAGGCTTATCGAAGAAGATAATGGATGGTGTGAGTTTGCCAATAATCATTACTTTTTAACAAAAATATCTGTCAAAACTTGAAAAACGTTAACAATCACGGAGCAATAATTTGACAAATTTCGGATCCTCGCGCATTATCCTGGATACCCTATATGTTTTTTGAAATTTTCTATTTGCTGCCCTTGAATTCGTCCCTAGAGCGCTTTCACGGCTAGAGGACAAGACCAGAGGCATTTTAACACCGTGAGGGTTCTGTATATGCCATGACATCTTGGAAACGATTGATGGAGCACTCCCGTCTTAAGCCTTTCATTATGATTTATGTCCCACTCGCCTTCAGGAGTGTACTGAAGAGATAAATGGAGAAAAAACCCTTCAGCATTGGAACGAGAAAATCTACATGTTGAAAATTGAATTTTATGTTTCTACAACGTTTTTGATCGTTAGTGCTGTTTATCAATTTTTTTTCTGCATTTGATGCCGCGAAGTTTCACTTGTTCATTGGTTCTCTCTCTCTCTCTCTCTCTATCTCTCTCTCTCTCTCTCTCTATCTCTCTCTCTCTCTCTCTCTCTCTCTCTCTCTCTCTATGTTCTCTCTGGTGTCCTCTGTGTCATTCTTCAAGCAAGCTCCCTCTCTCTGTTCTCTTTTCGCCCTCCTCTCTGTTTGAACCTCACATTTTAGTTCATCAGGCAATTGGGCCTGTTTAACCACAGTGATTCTCAACTGTATTTTTCATTCTCATTAACCATAATAGATTGCGAATCCTTTTTTATGGACATTGTTTCAACCGTTACTATGTAATGCACATTAGGATTCCACATAATAGCACCACCATTATTCGTTTTAAGCTGGTCCATCATGGTAATTTTTTTTGTGATAGTTTTCAGGAGTCTTCAGGGGAGGTTATAGACAAACTCATTAGAAACGACTCATTCCTCAGGCATGTCGTAAGCGGGAGATGAACATGTGGTTGGGCATGAGTGTGTACTACCATCATCATTTAAACAAAATTGCTACAGAAACTTGCGTTAAAAGAAGCACGATTTGCAGTGGCGTATACCTTTTGCACGCCTCGGTGATTTGTTTTAGAATTGGGATTTAAAAATATTGTGCTCACAAGTGGTTAGGCTACCGTTTGGTGGTCGTTATGCGTTAAGTCGCGTATGGACGTCGTTTTGTTTGGCTTAGGCGACATATATTTTTGTTTATGTACCACTGTGTGGGACTTGGACGTGTTTTACTGCCTTAAGATGGTAGTCTTGGAAATTGTGTTTCCGTATATTGAACTAATTGGATCGGCGATATATTATAAGGATAATGGATCAGGATATACAGAATTTTATCATGCATTCATGTCTTTGCAATCGTTGATTTTAAAATGTACGTGTGTTTAACAAGGAGTTCGGATTCTTTCATAGGCGTTGACACCAATAGCGTTGATGATTGGCCTTCTAGAATGGGGCCTAATGTTGTGATGGCTCAAATGATGTAGATACCAGCTATCAAAGAAAATGAACGACAATGCATCTCTGTATCCAAAGCACTTATGTTGGTCTTGCTGTGGGTGTTTTCTGTCAATTTATTCATAAGACACTTACTGTGGTTCCTGCTGTGGTGGTTTCTGTCAAATTTGTTTTGCATGGTGCCACGGTCAGGCCCTAATGCTCATCAAACCCTCATATCACTCGACGTCAACACTTTATTTAATTGGGTGATGAGATATTGGTCATTACTCTTTCTTAGTCTCATATTCACAAACTGTTCCTTGTAAACCTAATCCATGGTGTATTGACACTATCAAACAATGTTTGGTCGTAGGATGTCATCCTTCAATAACAGTTCTTTCAGTGTTTTGTTTGTTTTATTGCACCATCTTTCATTGCACACAGGGTACACTCCATCAGTGCTTTCCGATCTTCTCCCTTACATCACAAACGAAGGCCCCCTCAGCACAGTTGCACGAACTCCGTGGTAGCAACCGGCGAGGATTTAAAATTTGTGACCCGCTACAGGAATTCACTCAAGGATAAACTACCGTTTAGTGGTGGGTAGGTTTCCTACTTTTAAATATTTTGCCAGGGCAGCCTTATCTCTTTATGATTTACAAATGCCGAGGGACTGATTTTCGTTTCAGGGCCTTCATCTGAGCAAGGCTAGGCATCCGAGTCTCTACTACCTGTGTCAGATCATAGGGCAAGTATAATATCATTAGGGACCCAATGGTTCTGAAAAAATTATTTGCCATCAAATTATTATTCCCTGTACTGGGAGCGAGCAACCCTGTTACTTTTAGGAATTGAGGTTCTGCGCAGCGATACCCTCTTAGCCCCTCGACCCCAATTTTCAGTAGTACATTGGCTTTACTTACAGATTCGCTGTACTTAAACACATTCGTCAGTGTTATTTACAAGCCCAACATCACTTTACATGTCAACACGAATCCAATGAACAGGTCAGTTAACAACATGATCAGTAGATCTCTATGTAGATTTACGAAACTTATTTTCTTCTGTTGATGAAAAACTGTTGGTATGTTATTATTTCAAGTAATATTTTTTCTTGCTCACTATGGTAATAATATATTATCAGTTGCCCTACACTGGAAGGTTGTTTATATTATGTGAAACTTTATATATGTTCTTATAGCCAATTATTTGTATTTCCATGACGTAAAGAGTGATATTCACCGTTGCCAATATGGCGATTATAACTTTTGCGGGTTAGCAATTTTAAGAAACACTTCTTTTTTTTCAGAAAACCAGTCAAACAGAGGACACCATACTGCTGCCTTGCAGGTAGGCTTGGGGGATCACTCAAAGCAATAAGGATAGGCATCGACATATAATGCCCCCTTGAATTCAGGATCTAGACACTGGGCCACGGACTAACGAAAACAGTTTGCAATTACGTACGCCGCTGATGGTTGTTGATGTCATTAAATTTAGGTAAGCAAGGTATATCTTTAACTAATTGCATGCACTGAGGCAAAAGGAGCAAGAAATTAACGCCCACAAAGCTCACAAAAAACACTTGCAGTCTGTACGGCACTGAGAAAAGAAACTGCTGATCATCTACTTCAAACTGGCTGAAACATTCTACTTCAAAGTTGCGGAACAGAGAAAGGGCATATGACCCGACACCATTTTACCTTTTCGTTGAAAAAGCTTACGGAGATTCAGATAGCCCTTCAATACTGACTACTTGCTTTCTTTGAAAAACATTTCAAGCTAGACGTTTGACAGTGTAAAAAAGAAGAAGAAGGGAGAAGTATTCATGGATACATAAACGGGAATTGATTACGATGATGAAATACCACACTCTAATGAAGACCCTGGCGGATGGAAAACGTTTCATTTGGTTACAAATTAATTGTTGATTCTCATGATCGGCGGTTATTTCAGTTCATATTATTTGGTATTTAAAAACTTTATATTCCTAATTATAACCCATCAGTAGGTTTGAAACGGGATATTTTTATGCATTAATTTAATTAAAATAAAATGTTACTTGCTATTTGTTGCCGATCATTGTCCTTAACTTCTGTGTTTAAATCTTTTGCCGATCATATACTCTATAATGTTCATGCAGTTAAAAAAGCTGCCGCATGGCCTCACCTTGAAAATTACAGGCCTAAATGTGAGGACAGCTGAGAGATATTAAGCTAAAAATGCTTGGGATAGGTGTTGCTGTCATTTTCGACGGAGTCATCTGTCAAGTTATTTGCTTATGTTTGTATCATAAGTATAATTGTGTCTTTACCTGCGATGTCAGGTTGATTAGGGGTTGTCTTCCCTTGTTTATTCATTCATTGTGTTTGACCTTTGGGGTCAGAGGTTGACAGTTCGGCGTAGGCCTATGGGAAGGTTTTTTAAGCGGGAGTGAGATATACTTCCGGGAAGCCGGGAAGGTCCTGTTTTTCTGAAGGGACCAAGAGTCCATTGTTTTTTCGGGGAGAATCTTCGAAGTAACTGCTATGGCAGTTTTCCCCAGTGAATCTCTGTGCGTCGGGATGACGACAGAATTCCTTGTTTAGTTCTGAGGATTCATTTGCCAGGTAATACCGACCTTTATGCATTATTACGCTTTTCGGTGGCAGAACATGTAAAGGATTACCTAGGGTGAACAGCAGCTCACTGATCCGCCATTTCAGAACTTATATATTTGTGCTCGAGGTAGCCATCCAAGACTGTTAGTCTTATATTGTCCAGAAATCCAGTGACGAAGATATATTGTGGGAGCCGCAGATTGGCGGAACTTCTATCTACAATAAGTATTACTGCAGGGTTGATGATAACCTATTTAACAGAAGTACACGGCCGACGTCAGAACGAGGCCTGTGCTTTCGGCTATTATACTACAGCCTGATATGTGCAATTGGCGGGGAGTGCCAAGTTGCACCTATGTGTCAAAGTGACTAAGGCATCTGACGCGTTTAGTCAGAGACGCCAAGGGCGACGCTACGAACTGTCATTATTGAAGAACTTTGCTATTGACCATGCACGTCTATTCTGATGTTTACCTTTTTGAATGCCAAATGTATACCTATCGATGTCAGGTCAGCATGACCTTGTTACACTGACTGTTCCTGTTGATACTATGTGTGTTCCCGTCAATAAATGTCTTGAAACATGCCTGCAGTGTCAAAGCATCCTTGATTACTGCATGTGAGAGTATGGGTTGCAGGATCTACATCTATACGAGCCTAAACACATTCGCGCCTTCATTCGCACCCACACTCAATTCATCATACGCTCGCACTACACATCTAACAACATGTATACTGTCTTGGGCCAGTGATCACATCAACAAGAAAAAAAGACAGTTACATTTCTGGTGGACCAGTTACGTGGGCTCTTATGATACATTTCTTGTCGCCAATGTGGCCTAGAAACTTACATTTCTGATGGACCAGATCTGTGGGTTTAAAAAGAACAGAGCGAGCATTTGACATTATTGTTGACATTTATGGATCCAGAAATTTACATTCCTGGTTGGCTGTTACATGTATGATGTCTCCAGTTTTGTCGAGAAAGTTACAAGAAGGACAAGTACACATTACACTTCTGATCTGTGGGTCTAAGCTACACACGGGACAGCCGTAACACACAGCGCTAATTCTACACTTGCAAGTTTTGGCTACAACAGGACAGATATAGGTCATCAACGGTTGACCCAAATAAACAGTACGAGCATTTATATTATAATGCTACATAAAGCATAACAAGACATGTACTGAAGTTAACTACTAGGCATTTGCTACGTGGACCATAACTGCATAGAAGGCGGGTTCCTATTGTAAACAGTACTGCTGGTTGTTACACGTTTCATTCAACAACAGACTTTTCTAGGTCAGAGCATTCAAGCTACATTGTTGGAGGTCAAGTGTTTGTAAACAGTACGTGGAAATTGTAAACATTCAATGTGCAAGCCCTAATTTGAGAAGGTCATAGTAACTTTGGTTCGTGAATACCACTTTATGTTACAGTGGATTTGACGTTCAGTGCGCGTTTGACATTTCGTTTCTGTGTTCGCAAGGAGCAAGGAATTTATTTTAGTTTCAGCTGTGACTGAACTTGTTCTGCAACACATTGAAATTGATTGCTATATTATGTTACTTCTACTGTTTTTGGTGTATTTTTCTGCGGGTTTTTCGGTTGGTGGGTCTTACGGTAAATATGCCACTTGATCGAGGCTTACTGTAAGCGTTCTGTAGGTGCAAATTTTCTTAATTTGGAAATTTGCTAGTGACAATTGGTCGCTATTGATGTTAGCTGTGATGTAATTGTACTTAACGTTGTTTTTGTAATATTTTGTCTGTTTTTCAGTTTTGATTGTCGATTTGTTTTGTTTGTATTCTGTAGGTCTCTCCTTTCTTGTGTATTTCTCTACACATTTTTGGTTAAAACAGTGTTGCCATTTGTATTGTTTTGTATTTTTGTCTTTGTATTTTTTTTTTTGGTTGTACTACATTACTGTCATGCACAGTCTACATACACATACTTGGTCATGTTTTGATATTATTGATAAGGTAGACTCTTCATATAGAGTTTCTTAATAAAATATTATTATATAAGATATTTATACAAGTTCTTTGATAAAAGACTTGTTATCTACAAAGATTGAGACAAGGTGAAATACATATTCAAGTTCTTTATAAAAAAGACTTGTGCCCATAGTGAGTGGGATATAAGGGAATTTTTTTTTTTCCACAGGTACTCAAGTGATTTTTTGGGTACATTATAAACAAGAGGAACATACAAAGTCTTTGTCTAAGACTAAGACAGTAAAATAAAGTGAAGTGAGTATACAAGTCTATCATTTCAGACTTGTCTCCCATTAAAGTGGGATAATTTAATATATTTGCTTCTGCAAGTTACTGATCTCAGTAGACAAGATGTCTACATTGGACTACTTTATTACACAAGGGAGAGCCCTTGATAAGACTGGTCAACAGTTAGAACAATGGGCTGTTGCTCAGTATGACAAAGCATTAGCTGCAGAAGAGAAAAAAGCTCAGGCTGAAGAGAAAAAAGCTCAGGCTGAAGAGAAAAGATTAGAAAGAGAAGCTGCGGCGGAACAAAAAAGGCTAGACAGAGAAGCTGATATTGCTGCTGAACAAAAGAAATTGCAGATGCAGGTGGAGGAAAGGAGATTTGAAGCTGAACAAAAGAGATTAGACAAAGAAGCTGCTGCAGAGGAGAGGAAAGCTCAAGCTGCTGCAGAGGAGAGGAAAGCTCAAGCTGCTGCAGAGGAGAGGAAAGCTGAGGCTGAAATCAGAAAAATGGAACATGAGGAAAGAAAACAGAAGATGGAACTTGATGAAAAACTCGCAACTTTGGAGTTAGAGAAATTGAAATTGGCGAGTACGGGTGCTCAGCAAACAACTTCGAGTACGACAAGGGAGTTTGTTAGTAGGATTAAATTGCCTCATTTCAATCCTTTAAAGGATGACGTAGCAGATTATCTAGATAGATTCCAATTTTTGTGCGATACGCATAACATAAAAAAGGAAAAAATATGTTGAACAACTGATGCCATTTTTTACAGGTGACACAGTGACTACTCTTATGACAATAGACGAACATGAGAGGACTAATTATGATGTTGTCAGGGCAGCATTACTAAAAAAATATCAACTAAAACAAGAAGACTATCGTCTTCGTTTTAGGACAATGTTGCCAGAAAATGGAGTAGATTTCTCTGATTTTGTTACAAAGATACGTCGTACATTTACACGATGGGTTGAGTTGTCTCAGATTGAGAAAACATATGAAGGTCTAATGGACTTATTATTGCGAGATAAGGTTTTGTCATCTGTTAATGATTCTTTTCTTGCATTCCTTCATGAGCGTAAGCCTAAAAACTTAAAAGAAATGGAGGAATATTGTTGTCAGTATGCCACAGCACATCCCCATGCTACAGTTAGCAATTCTAAAGTGAAAGAAGGGTTGCCAGCTGCTTCGGCAACACCATATGGCCCTAATTTCAAAAAAAAATTTCAGGGTGCTCAACAAAATTGGAATAGGGGAAGTAATCAAAATTACACTCAGAAGCGGAGTAATCCAACACATGATGGTTCTTCGTCTATGCAGTGGAGACAAGATGGTAGTTCTCGTAATTTTAGTGGTAATAATTTGAGACACTTTCGCAAAGGCTATCCAAATAATAACTATTCAAATTTTCGAGGTAATCATTCTCGACGTCAAGATTATGACGATGGTGAATTTAGAAACCGGGATTCAAACCGGAATGATGATTACAATAGGCAATATGATCACAATTACAGGGGAAATGATAGTCGAAATAATTACAGGGGAAATGATAGTCGAAATAATTACAGGGGAAATGATAATCGAGGTAGACCTAGGTTTAACAAGAAAAGACCTTACCAACAGGCAAACTCTGCGCAACAAGAGTTTGATGGAGCCTGTAATACAGTAAATGATAGTGGTAACTCTAGGGCTATCACTGGTTGTGCTTTCGATTTTGGGAGAGCAACTGAATGCCCCCAATGCTTAACATTGTTTGACTCATCAACTGTATCTACGCTAAGTTGTGGTCACCCTCTTCCTGCTCTACCTGCTACAGTTGCGCATGATGGGAGAGGATCTCTCATCTTAGATAAAGGTCTAATAAATGATAGGCTAGTCTCAGTACTTTTCGATTCGGGATGTACTACCGTCGGGGTTAAGGAGTCTCTGATAGATCCTTGCTGTGCCACTGGAAAAACAATCAAATGTGTTACATTTGGTGGTACTATGGAAAGTTATCCTACTGCTATTATTAGGATTGACACTCCTTTCTTCACAGGAGATGTCCATGCATGTCTTCTTCCTAATCCTATTGCGGATCTTATAATCGGTCGTATTCATGGGGTTAAGGAATGCACCCCGCAACAAATTTCTAGTTGGGAGAAGAAAACATTCAAACGGTCAATGCAGTGGTGACAAGAGCTCAAGCTCTTAATCCCCCAACTTCATCTGATAATAGTAATGAAGTTGATAGCCAAGACGAGCACTTGGTGATTTCCCATGACTCGTTTGTTAAACGTCAAGAAGAGGATCCTTCTTTGAAGAAATACTTCCTTCTTGCAAAGAAAGGGGATCCCAATCAAAATACGAATCACAAATCGTATATTACTATGAAGAATGGTATATTGGTACGAATGGTACAACACTCGGACAAGTCTATGCATTCGCAAATTCTTGTGCCTAAGTGTATGAGAGCCTTAATTCTTCGGCATGCACACGATTCTCAGTGTGCTGGACACATGGGTTTTTCCAGAACTAAAACTAGAGTCCTTGCGTCATTCTTTTGGCCATTCGTGAATAAAGACATCCGAATTTATTGCCGATCTTGCAAAATTTGTCAAGAGGTCAAGTCTAGGGGTCCGAGACATGCTGCTCCTATTCAGGCTGCAGATATTCCGATTCGGCCGTTTCAGAAAATGGCTATAGACATCATTGGTCCGTTCAAAATTAAGTCAGCCAGAGGACACCAATTTATCCTCACTTGCGTGGACATGTGCACGCGTTGGCCAGAGGCTATTCCTCTGAAGAGCATATCAACTGTCGATATCGCTGATGCTCTTTGGCTCGTATTTTCTCGTCTGGGATTCCCCGGAGAAATACTGTCGGATCACGGCACTCAGTTAATTTCGGACGTTATGTCTCAGGTAATGGCTACGCTAGACATTAAAAGGTCTCTCAGTAGTATTTATCATCCAATGTCCAATGGATTGGTAGAACGTCTTAACAGGACACTAAAGAACTTACTTGGCAAGATAACGGAGGATCATCCTGAAGATTGGGACAGGGTTTTACCTGCAGTCCTCTTTGCCTATAGAGAGGTTCCCAACGAGCATACAGGGTTTTCTCCTTTCGAACTTGTCTTTGGCGCGCAACCGCGCGGGCCAATGTCCTTGTTACACGATTTGATAACTTCCGATAATATTGACGATGATACACAATCGTCATATGAATATGTTATAGCTCTTAGAGAAAAGATTATCGAATCGTGCAGGTTAGCAACTTCATCTTCCGAATTTGCGAAAGAAAAAGCTAGGCGATTTGCTAATAAGAAAAGACGCCTACGTCAACTTTGTCCTGGAGACAAAGCATATGTCTTACTGCCCTCAAGAGAGAATAGACTTCTCATTTCTTGGAAGGGTCCATACACTATAGTCTCGAAAATTTCTGATGTCGACTATATTGTCGATGTGGATGGAAGGCATAAAACCTTCCATATAAATATGCTAACAGAGTTTATTGAACGTCCAGACTATTTACAGCCTATTTTCCAGGCGACGGACGACTCTCCAGTTCAACATGGTCACATCTCATCCCTGTCTGTTATACAGGATGAGGAAACTATTTTTTCTGACGTGAACTTACCTCTTCCTACGATTCCACTTACTTCAACGGAATCGTGGAGAGACGTTACAGTCTCTTCCAACTTGTCTTTTGAGGAACAACGTCAAGTATCCTCTACGTTACAATCATATCAGGATGTCCTTACCGACATTCCTGGACACACAGATGTCATAGAACATGACATCATACTTACTGATCGTAATCCGATCAGAGTAAGACCATACCCAATACCTATTCATTTTCAAGCACAAGTCGAGAAAGAATTGGATGAAATGATTCAACTACAAATAATTGAACCATCCACTTCAGCTTATTCTTCGTCGATAGTTATTGTTCGAAAGAAAGACAATAACATACGTCTTTGCGTTGATTATCGCAAATTAAATCAAGTTACGAAGTTCGATGCTGAACCTATGCCGTTATTAGATGATCTACTTATTAGACTTTCTAAAGCTAAATTCTTTACTAAACTAGACTTGTCGAAAGGTTATTGGCAAGTCCCACTGACGGAACACGCCAAACCTCTCACTGCTTTTTCGACACCTAGGGGTCTGTTTCAATGGAATTTTATGCCTTTCGGGCTTATGAACGCCCCAGCGACTTTCGTGCGCATGATGCGACGAATTCTATCAGATCGTGCAGATGTCATTGCATATTTAGACGACATCTGTCTTTTCAGCGATACTTGGGAAGAACACTATGTGGGTCTAAAGGAATTGCTATCTACTCTACGTGAGCATAGATTGACTGCTAAACCCTCTAAAGCTTTTGTTGGGTTTAGTGAAATTTCCTTCCTAGGTCATCGAGTTGGTCATGGTCTGTTGAAGACAGAGGACCAAAACATTTCAAAGATATTAAATATCTCGGTTCCGAAGACAAAAAAGCAAGTGCGTAGTCTCTTGGGATTGATACAATTCTATGGAAGATTCATTGAGAATCTGTCCTCCATTATGGCACCACTTTCAACGTTATTGAAAAAAGGTTCTCCTAATATGGTGCGTTGGTCCCAAGAATGCCAATCTTCATTGGATCAGGTTAAGAATTTGTTCTCATCTCATCCTATCTTAAGATTGATAAGACTTTTGTCCTTCGTAGTGATGCCTCTTCCACTGGCATTGGAGCGGCACTAATGCAGGAATATTCAGGAACTCTGCATCCTGTAATGTATATTTCTAGGAAGCTGAATGCGGCAGAAAGGAATTACTCGGTTTTGGACCGTGAATTGTTGGCTATGGTTTGGTCCATTCTTAAGCTACAAAGGTTCCTTCTGGGCGCGCATTTCTTTATGGAAACCGACCAAAAAGCTCTTACGGCTATGCAAAGTAAGGATTTGAAGAGCTCGAGATCTACTCGTTATGCTATTGCTCTTCAGCCTTTCCATTTCACGGTGCGAGCTATCCGTGGTTCGGATAATGTGATGGCGGACATATTGTCTAGATGCCCACATGATTCCAGTTAAATCTTGTGTCCTAGTTTTTCCTGATATATTTTCAGACTTAGGTCTGTCCTTAATATCATAATATGTTGTAATACAAATGTATTTGGATGATGTTTAGATAATTTAACAAATTTCATTTTGTCCATCCATCAGTGATATGTTGCTAAAATAGCATTGACATTTGTATATTGCTATGATTATATTATTTAGTAATGTTTGATATATGATTGGTATTGCCAGCAACTTAGGTTTCTTGAATGGTATCCCTTAGTTTGTTTGGCTTAAAGGAAATATTTTCTCCTATGTTGGGAGATGATTTGTACCCTCTTCTATTGTACCTGATATTAGGTTCATTGTTTGCATGAGCACAGAAGTGATACTGGTGCTATCTTGCTCATGAACATATTAAAAAAAAAAAAATTGCATTTTTTTTTTTACAGGGGGGTGGTAGTAATGTTGCTGTCATTTTCGACGGAGTCATCTGTCAAGTTATTTGCTTATGTTTGTATCATAAGTATAATTGTGTCTTTACCTGCGATGTCAGGTTGATTAGGGGTTGTCTTCCCTTGTTTATTCATTCATTGTGTTTGACCTTTAGGGTCAGAGGTTGACAGTTCGGCGTAGGCCTATGGGAAGGTTTTTTTAAGCGGGAGTGAGATATACTTCCGGGAAGCCGGGAGGTCCTGTTTTTCTGAAGGGACCAAGAGTCCATTGTTTTTCGGGGAGAATCTTCGAAGTAACTGCTATGGCAGTTTTCCCCAGTGAATCTCTGTGCGTCGGGATGACGACAGAATTCCTTGTTTAGTTCTGAGGATTCATTTTCCAGGTAATACCGACCTTTATGCATTATTACGCTTTTCGGTGGCAGAACATGTAAAGGATTACCTAGGGTGAACAGCAGCTCACTGATCCGCCATTTCAGAACTTATATATTTGTGCTCGAGGTAGCCATCCAAGACTGTTAGTCTTATATTGTCCAGAAATCCAGTGACGAAGATATATTGTGGGAGCCGCAGATTGGCGGAACTTCTATCTACAATAAGTATTACTGCAGGGTTGATGATAACCTATTTAACAGAAGTACACGGCCGACGTCAGAACGAGGCCTGTGCTTTCGGCTATTATACTACAGCCTGATATGTGCAATTGGCGGGGAGTGCCAAGTTGCACCTGTGTGTCAAAGTAACTAAGGCATCTGACGCGTTTAGTCAGAGACGCCAAGGGCGACGCTACGAACTGTCATTATTGAAGAACTTTGCTATTGACCATGCACGTCTATTCTGATGTTTACCTTTTTGAATGCCAAATGTATACCTATCGATGTCAGGTCAGCATGACCTTGTTACACTGACTGTTCCTGTTGATACTATGTGTGTTCCCGTCAATAAATGTCTTGAAACATGCCTGCAGTGTCAAAGCATCCTTGATTACTGCATGTGAGAGCTCGCACTACACATCTAACAACATGTATACTGTCTTGGGCCAGTGATCACATCAACAAGAGGAAAAAAGACAGTTACACATTATCTGGTGTGGTACCCAGTTACGGTGGGAAATATTGAAAACACATTTATTGTCGCAATAGTACAATCCTAGCAAAACTTACATAATCTAAATGGGACAAAGAAAATCTGTGGGGAATTGGTAAAAAGAAAACATGCAGAACGGTACATTATTAAACCAACACGTTTGTAAATTACATAGCCTTATACTTTCAGGATCCATAGCGGATACATTTATTGGGACTGAGGACCTGATCTTTACCCATTTACATGAAAGATATCCAGAGCATTTTGTCGAACTGAAAGTGTACAAGAAGGACAATTGTATGGCAATCTCATACAGAACTTCAGATTCTAAAATTTCTGTTGGTGTCTATTAATGTACTCACACGGGACAAGTTACCGTCAATGTCTCATAAAAACAAAACTGTACATCTACAAATTTTACACATTCAATGTCTCATACAAACTGAACAGGTACAGAATTAAACATCAATGTGCATACTAAAACTGATGGACATCTATATAAACTTGTAAAATCAATGTCCTATATAAAACTGATCATCTACATAATTACACATCAATGTCTGATACAACAATGAAAGACATCTACAAAATTTACTAAGGCATCAATGCTACCATACCAAACTGACATCTACAAATTCCTACATCATGTATAACTTCTACAGTTGTAAACACAAATTCACAACAATGTTCATAAAAAAACTGACATCTACAAATTTAAACATACAGTTGTCTCTTGGAACTCAGGTTTCAGTGGTTTCTGTAGTAGTACGTCATATGTAATTATCTTTTCCTTACTATGCAATGTTAGTGTCGCGTAATGCTACTTGAATGGAGTTCACTCCCTAGTAAACTTCTTCTCTGATCGGTCCAAAAACAGAATAAAAATCCATCATTGAAATTTTCATATCAGTTGTTCCAAATATTTGAAACCAGGAACGTTATAGTAAGCGATCCTCGTTGTTACAAACAGCAATTACTTGTATTTTCTCTCCTGTTGACAGTTACTTGGGTCTCGTTAATATCTTCCATACATTGTGCAGTACTTGTTTATTATCCTAGTTTCAGCTGTAGAATATAGAACTTGTTCTGCAACACATTGAAAATTGATTACATTATATTATGTTACTTACATTGGTTTGTTTTGTTTAGTTTTAATCTGCTGGGTTTTTTCATATGGTGGGTCTTATTAACGGTAAATATGCCCACTTGTATCGAGCTTTTACTGTAAAACTACTTCTGTAGGTGCAAATTTTCTTAATTTGGAAATTTGCTAGTGACAATTGGTCGCTATTGATGTTAGCTGTGATGTAATTGTACTTAACTTTGTTTTTGTAATATTTTGTCTGTTTTTCAGTTTTGATTGTCGATTTGTTTTGTTTGTATTCTGTAGGTCTCTCCTTTCTTGTGTATTTCTCTACACATTTTTGGTTAAAACAGTGTTGCCATTTGTATTGTTTTGTATTTTTTCTTTGTATTTTTTTTTTGGTTGTACTACATTACTGTCATGCACAGTCTACATACACATACTTGGTCATGTTTTGATATTATTGATAAGGTAGACTCTTCATATAGAGTTTCTTAATAAAATATTATTATATAAGATATTTATACAAGTTCTTTGATAAAAGACTTGTTATCTACAAAGATTGAGACAAGGTGAAATACATATTCAAGTTCTTTATAAAAAAGACTTGTGCCCATAGTGAGTGGGATATAAGGGAATTTTTTTTTTCCACAGGTACTCAAGTGATTTTTTGGGTACATTATAAACAAGAGGAACATACAAAGTCTTTGTCTAAGACTAAGACAGTAAAATAAAGTGAAGTGAGTATACAAGTCTAGCATTTCAGACTTGTCTCCCATTGAAGTGGGATAAGGTAATTTAATATATTTTTTGCAAGTTACTGATCTCAGTAGACAAGATGTCTACATTGGACTACTTTATTACACAAGGGATAACCCTCGATCAAACTGGCCAACAGTTAGAACAATGGGCTGTTGCTCCGTATGACAAAGCATTAGCTGCAGAAGAGAAAAAAGCTCAGGCGGAAGAGAAAAAAGCTCAGGCTGAAGAGAAAAGATTAGAAAGAGAAGCTGCGGCGGAACAAAAAAAGGCTAGACAGAGAAGCTGATATGGCTGCTGAACAAAAGAAATTGCAGATGCAGGTGGAGGAAAGGAGATTTGAAGCTGAACAAAAGAGATTAGACAAAGAAGCTGAACAAAAGAGATTAGACAAAGAAGCTGAACAAAAGAGATTAGACAAAGAAGCTGCTGCAGAGGAGAGGAAAGCTCAAGCTGCTGCAGAGGAGAGGAAAGCTCAAGCTGCTGCAGAGGAGAGGAAAGCTGAGGCTGAAATCAGAAAAATGGAACATGAGGAAAGAAAACAGAAGATGGAACTTGATGAAAAACTCGCAACTTTGGAGTTAGAGAAATTGAAATTGGCGAGTACGGGTGCTCAGCAAAAAACTTCGAGTACGACAAGGGAGTTTGTTAGTAGGATTAAATTGCCTCATTTCAATCCTTTAAAGGATGACGTAGCAGATTATCTAGATAGATTCCAATTTTTGTGCGATACGCATAACATAAAAAAGGAAAAATATGTTGAACAACTGATGCCATTTTTTACAGGTGACACAGTGACTACTCTTATGACAATAGACGAACATGAGAGGACTAATTATGATGTTGTCAGGGCAGCATTACTAAAAAAAATATCAACTAAAACAAGAAGACTATCGTCTTCGTTTTAGGACAATGTTGCCAGAAAATGGAGTAGATTTCTCTGATTTTGTTACAAAGATACGTCGTACATTTACACGATGGGTTGAGTTGTCTCAGATTGAGAAAACATATGAAGGTCTAATGGACTTATTATTGCGAGATAAGGTTTTGTCATCTGTTAATGATTCTTTTCTTGCATTCCTTCATGAGCGTAAGCCTAAAAAACTTAAAAGAAATGGAGGAATACTGTTGTCAGTATGCCACAGCACATCCCCATGCTACAGTTAGCAATTCTAAAGTGAAAGAAGGGTTGCCAGCTGCTTCGGCAACACCATATGGCCCTAATTTCAAAAAAAAAATTTCAGGGTGCTCAACAAAATTGGAATAGGGGAAGTAATCAAAATTACACTCAGAAGCGGAGTAATCCAACACATGATGGTTCTTCGTCTATGCAGTGGAGACAAGATGGTAGTTCTCGTAATTTTAGTGGTAATAATTTGAGACACTTTCGCAAAGGCTATCCAAATAATAATTATTCAAATTTTCGAGGTAATCATTCTCGACGTCAAGATTATGACGATGGTGAATTTAGAAACCGGGATTCAAACCGGAATGATGATTACAATAGGCAATATGATAACAATTACAGGGGAAATGATAGTCGAAATAATTACAGGGGAAATGATAGTCAAAATAATTACAGGGGAAATGATAATCGAGGTAGACCTAGGTTTAACAAGAAAAGACCTTACCAACAGGCAAACTCTGCGCAACAAGAGTTTGATGGAGCCTGTAATACAGTAAATGATAGTGGTAACTCTAGGGCTATCACTGGTTGTGCTTTCGATTTTGGGAGAGCAACTGAATGCCCCCAATGCTTAACATTGTTCGATTCATCGACTGTATCTACGCTAAGTTGTGGTCACCTCTTCCTGCTCTACTCTACCTGCTACAGTTGCGCATGATGGGAGAGGATCTCTCATCTTAGATAAAGGTCTAATAAATGATAGGCTAGTCTCAGTACTTTTCGATTCGGGATGTACTACCGTCGGGGTTAAGGAGTCTCTGATAGATCCTTGCTGTGCCACTGGAAAAAACAATCAAATGTGTTACATTTGGTGGTACTATGGAAAGCTATCCTACTGCTATTATTAGGATTGACACTCCTTTCTTCACAGGAGATGTCCATGCATGTCTTCTTCCTAATCCTATTGCGGATCTTATAATCGGTCGTATTCATGGGGTTAAGGAATGCACCCCGCAACAAATTTCTAGTTGGGAAGAAAAAAAACATTCAAACGGTCAATGCAGTGGTGACAAGAGCTCAAGCTCTTAATCCCCCAACTTCATCTGATAATAGTAATGAAGTTGATAGCCAAGACGAGCACTTGGTGATTTCCCATGACTCGTTTGTTAAACGTCAAGAAGAGGATCCTTCTTTGAAGAAATACTTCCTTCTTGCAAAGAAAGGGGATCCCAATCAAAATACGAATCACAAATCGTATATTACTATGAAGAATGGTATATTGGTACGAATGGTACAACACTCGGACAAGTCTATGCATTCGCAAATTCTTGTGCCTAAGTGTATGAGAGCCTTAATTCTTCGGCATGCACACGATTCTCAGTGTGCGGGACACATGGGTTTTTCCAGAACTAAAACTAGAGTCCTTGCGTCATTCTTTTGGCCATTCGTGAATAAAGACATCCGAATTTATTGCCGATCTTGCAAAATTTGTCAAGAGGTCAAGTCTAGGGGTCCGAGACATGCTGCTCCTATTCAGGCTGCAGATATTCCGATTCGGCCGTTTCAGAAAATGGCTATAGACATCATTGGTCCGTTCAAAATTAAGTCAGCCAGAGGACACCAATTTATCCTCACTTGCGTGGACATGTGCACGCGTTGGCCAGAGGCTATTCCTCTGAAGAGCATATCAACTGTCGATATCGCTGATGCTCTTTGGCTCGTATTTTCTCGTCTGGGATTCCCCGGAGAAATACTGTCGGATCACGGCACTCAGTTAATTTCGGACGTTATGTCTCAGGTAATGGCTACGCTAGACATTAAAAGGTCTCTCAGTAGTATTTATCATCCAATGTCCAATGGATTGGTAGAACGTCTTAACAGGACACTAAAGAACTTACTTGGCAAGATAACGGAGGATCATCCTGAAGATTGGGACAGGGTTTTACCTGCAGTCCTCTTTGCCTATAGAGAGGTTCCCAACGAGCATACAGGGTTTTCTCCTTTCGAACTTGTCTTTGGCGCGCAACCGCGCGGGCCAATGTCCTTGTTACACGATTTGATAACTTCCGATAATATTGACGATGATACACAATCGTCATATGAATATGTTATAGCTCTTAGAGAAAAGATTATCGAATCGTGCAGGTTAGCAACTTCATCTTCCGAATTTGCGAAAGAAAAAGCTAGGCGATTTGCTAATAAGAAAAGACGCCTACGTCAACTTTGTCCTGGAGACAAAGCATATGTCTTACTGCCCTCAAGAGAGAATAGACTTCTCATTTCTTGGAAGGGTCCATACACTATAGTCTCGAAAATTTCTGATGTCGACTATATTGTCGATGTGGATGGAAGGCATAAAACCTTCCATATAAATATGCTAACAGAGTTTATTGAACGTCCAGACTATTTACAGCCTATTTTCCAGGCGACGGACGACTCTCCAGTTCAACATGGTCACATCTCATCCCTGTCTGTTATACAGGATGAGGAAACTATTTTTTCTGACGTGAACTTACCTCTTCCTACGATTCCACTTACTTCAACGGAATCGTGGAGAGACGTTACAGTCTCTTCCAACTTGTCTTTTGAGGAACAGCGTCAAGTATCCTCTACGTTACAATCATATCAGGATGTCCTTACCGACATTCCTGGACACACAGATGTCATAGAACATGACATCATACTTACTGATCGTAATCCGATCAGAGTAAGACCATACCCAATACCTATTCATTTTCAAGCACAAGTCGAGAAAGAATTGGATGAAATGATTCAACTACAAATAATTGAACCATCCACTTCAGCTTATTCTTCGTCGATAGTTATTGTTCGAAAGAAAGACAATAACATACGTCTTTGCGTTGATTATCGCAAATTAAATCAAGTTACGAAGTTCGATGCTGAACCTATGCCGTTATTAGATGATCTACTTATTAGACTTTCTAAAGCTAAATTCTTTACTAAACTAGACTTGTCGAAAGGTTATTGGCAAGTCCCATTGACGGAACACGCCAAACCTCTCACTGCTTTTTCGACACCTAGGGGTCTGTTTCAATGGAATTTTATGCCTTTCGGGCTTATGAACGCCCCAGCGACTTTCGTGCGCATGATGCGACGAATTCTATCAGATCGTGCAGATGTCATTGCATATTTAGACGACATCTGTCTTTTCAGCGATACTTGGGAAGAACACTATGTGGGTCTAAAGGAATTGCTATCTACTCTACGTGAGCATAGTTTGACTGCTAAACCCTCTAAAGCTTTTGTTGGGTTTAGTGAAATTTCCTTCCTAGGTCATCGAGTTGGTCATGGTCTGTTGAAGACAGAGGACCAAAACATTTCAAAGATATTAAATATCTCGGTTCCGAAGACAAAAAAGCAAGTGCGTAGTCTCTTGGGATTGATACAATTCTATGGAAGATTCATTGAGAATCTGTCCTCCATTATGGCACCACTTTCAACGTTATTGAAAAAAGGTTCTCCTAATATGGTGCGTTGGTCCCAAGAATGCCAATCTTCATTGGATCAGGTTAAGAATTTGTTCTCATCTCATCCTATCTTAAGACTACCGACGATTGATAAGACTTTTGTCCTTCGTAGTGATGCCTCTTCCACTGGCATTGGAGCGGCACTAATGCAGGAATATTCAGGAACTCTGCATCCTGTAATGTATATTTCTAGGAAGCTGAATGCGGCAGAAAGGAATTACTCGGTTTTGGACCGTGAATTGTTGGCTATGGTTTGGTCCATTCTTAAGCTACAAAGGTTCCTTCTGGGCGCGCATTTCTTTATGGAAACCGACCAAAAAGCTCTTACGGCTATGCAAAGTAAGGATTTGAAGAGCTCGAGATCTACTCGTTATGCTATTGCTCTTCAGCCTTTCCATTTCACGGTGCGAGCTATCCGTGGTTCGGATAATGTGATGGCGGACATATTGTCTAGATGCCCACATGATTCCAGTTAAATCTTGTGTCCTAGTTTTTCCTGATATATTTTCAGACTTAGGTCTGTCCTTAATATCATAATATGTTGTAATACAAATGTATTTGGATGATGTTTAGATAATTTAACAAATTTCATTTTGTCCATCCATCAGTGATATGTTGCTAAAATAGCATTGACATTTGTATATTGCTATGATTATATTATTTAGTAATGTTTGATATATGATTGGTATTGCCAGCAACTTAGGTTTCTTGAATGGTATCCCTTAGTTTGTTTGGCTTAAAGGAAATATTTTCTCCTATGTTGGGAGATGATTTGTACCCTCTTCTATTGTACCTGATATTAGGTTCATTGTTTGCATGAGCACAGAAGTGATACTGGTGCTATCTTGCTCATGAACATATTAAAAAAAAAAAAATTGCATTTTTTTTTTTTTACAGGGGGGTGGTAGTAATGTTGCTGTCATTTTCGACGGAGTCATCTGTCAAGTTATTTGCTTATGTTTGTATCATAAGTATAATTGTGTCTTTACCTGCGATGTCAGGTTGATTAGGGGTTGTCTTCCCTTGTTTATTCATTCATTGTGTTTGACCTTTAGGGTCAGAGGTTGACAGTTCGGCGTAGGCCTATGGGAAGGTTTTTTAAGCGGGAGTGAGATATACTTCCGGGAAGCCGGGAGGTCCTGTTTTTCTGAAGGGACCAAGAGTCCATTGTTTTTCGGGGAGAATCTTCGAAGTAACTGCTATGGCAGTTTTCCCCAGTGAATCTCTGTGCGTCGGGATGACGACAGAATTCCTTGTTTAGTTCTGAGGATTCATTTTCCAGGTAATACCGACCTTAGCTCACTGATCCGCCATTTCAGAACTTATATATTTGTGCTCGAGGTAGCCATCCAAGACTGTTAGTCTTATATTGTCCAGAAATCCAGTGACGAAGATATATTGTGGGAGCCGCAGATTGGCGGAACTTCTATCTACAATAAGTATTACTGCAGGGTTGATGATAACCTATTTAACAGAAGTACACGGCCGACGTCAGAACGAGGCCTGTGCTTTCGGCTATTATACTACAGCCTGATATGTGCAATTGGCGGGGAGTGCCAAGTTGCACCTGTGTGTCAAAGTAACTAAGGCATCTGACGCGTTTAGTCAGAGACGCCAAGGGCGACGCTACGAACTGTCATTATTGAAGAACTTTGCTATTGACCATGCACGTCTATTCTGATGTTTACCTTTTTGAATGCCAAATGTATACCTATCGATGTCAGGTCAGCATGACCTTGTTACACTGACTGTTCCTGTTGATACTATGTGTGTTCCCGTCAATATATGTCTTGAAACATGCCTGCAGTGTCAAAGCATCCTTGATTACTGCATGTGAGAGTATGGGTTGCAGGATCTACATCTATACGAGCCTAAACACATTCGCGCCTTCATACGCACCCACACTCAATTCATCATACGCTCGCACTACACATCTAGCAACATGTATACTGTCTTGGGCCAGTGATCACATCAACAAGAAGAAAAAGACAGTTAC